>VZTU01031610.1:298340-337065 GCA_013400835.1 Zapornia atra
CACGTTTTTATTTGTGTTGATACCAGTTTTCTCTCTGTTCTTCCAGATATGTTGCACACATTTATTTTCTGGGAACTCGGTTTCAAAAAAAACCCAACCACATAAACAAAACCACCCAACCATCAGAGAACCCCAGGAAATCTTGAGACCCAAAAAAACCAATGATAAGATAGTGAACAAAGGCTACTGTTTCCAAGATGATCTCCCAGATCATTCCAACACTAGGGATTCCTTATCAATAAGCTTGGGATGGAAATTTAAAAGTATGCCTTCCTCAAAGCTCCTGCATTTATCTTCTTGGGCTTGGCTAGAGTTTTAACTATTAAGCCATTCAACCAGGGTGGTGTGTTTTTCTCACATGGAAGATTCAGTAAGTCAGCAGTAAGAAAATTGTAGCCATTAAAAAAACTGGTTCATGTCACTGAAAGGCAGAGCCTGTTTCTTACAAGCCAGGGCATATGTTCTCATTCCTGTTGTTAATGTCTAGACTGTCTTCTCCAGTTTCAGTAATGGCTAAAAGTTCACTTTCTCTGTCAAGGATGGATGGAGACCAAAAGTAAAAATAAATTTTTAATCTGAATCCTCTGAGTCTTCAAGCAGGGCAAGAGTTGCCAGTTTTGAGAACTGACACAAACATCTCAACTGCTCAAAGGATTGTAAAGATGGGTCTAACGTGGAAAAGGCACAGTCTGTTTAAAGTTGCTCTTTATTTAAAGCTCATAGAACCTCTAGCAAAAAGAAGGCATTCACTTTGTTATATACCAAAACTGTGGGGTTTTTTTTTTTTAATCCATGAGGGAACAGTACAATTAATCCTACTAAGTTTCCTTTCTCATGTTGTTATTGTAAAGCATGTATTATCAGAGCACATACCCTTTCTTTTTAAGGAAACTACCAGCTCAGATTTGCTAGCATGTAGAAAAAAGGAGAATTTTCTGTAAGAGAACCTCTTCAGTGTGCCTCTAACAGTTTATATAAAACATTTAGAGCCCCACATTCAGAGCCTGCAAGAGAGACAGGGAGGTTTAAGCACAAGTTACATCATTTCAAAACCACTTTTACAGCATTAGAAACTTCTTGTAAAAAACATTCCTCACTGATGCAATGGGAACATTGCACATATTTTCATGTCAACTGCAATTATGCTACTGACGAGTGCCAAGGTCAGGGCTGTTGAGCTACAGGAAAAGCTTGGTAGGATCCATTTCAGGAACATATGACAGCATAATGGGTCCTGACAGGCCAAACAGAAGCCTTGAAGTGCCTTGGAGCCTGTTTTCTCCAGTGACTGCAAATGCTGCCTCAGCTGTTTCAGTGCCCCTGTAGCCGTACAGAGCTGGCTGTTCCCAACCACCTATGATGGGACTAACACCAAAGGCTGCCCTTCCTGGCTAAGGGTGCAGAGCAGACCTCCAAGGAGCTCATATCTACCACTAAGGACAATCTGGGTGTTAGGGAAATACATGGTAATGATGCAGCATCGAAGTTGAGCACCACTAGTTTTCAGTGCCTTCCAATAGCTTGTCTGGGAGAACATACAATTTAAGGGGAAGCCATATATTTTCTATAGGTGCACCATCTGTCTGAATCTCTGTTATCAATGGGACAAGCACTGGCACAGCTTAGAAGAGACACAAGGGCGGTCACCACCCCTTCCACCCCTTATTAAAAAGCTCACCCGCTATGGGAGATTAATAGGGAAGTACATTGCAATGGCACAGTAAAGCCACCCCTGAGGAGGCAGAGCCATTACCTGTAGTAATACAGTCTCTAGCCTTTACTAGAATCTGGCATCTCCTTGGGTTTTCCTACATCACCTTTAACTTTACGAAGTTTGATATTGAAACTCTTGTGAGATCAGAGTGTAATGAGTGGGAAGATTTTAAAAAGTCAGCTGTACACCAATGCTGGCACCAGGGAGCTGGCCTCCAGGCTTAAGGCCATGAGGCTTGATTCCAAATCCTTACTTTCAGGATAAGGAAATCTAATTGCCATTCAAGACAATTGTCAGGAGCCACAGATCTAGGGACACACAGCTCTGCTGAAGAGAGAGAAAGAATGTCAATGAGGTGATACAGGAAATAGAATTCAGAGAAACCCTGTTAGAAATAAAGATGGTTAAGGTAGGAGCTAGCCTGTTGTAAAGCTTCAGCAACATATTTGATCAACACAAGATCTCTGCATTCTCTCTGCTCAGGCTTCCTTACAGACCCACTATTCTATTTTTAATTTAATTGTTACCAACTTAAACATTTAATCACAGAACGTTAGGAGTTGGGAGGGACCTCAAAAGATCATCTAGCCAATCTCCCTGCCAGAGCAGGATCACCCAGACTAAATCACACAGGAACACATACAGGCAGGGTTTGAATGTCTCCAGAGGAGACTCCACAACCTCTCTGGACAGTCTCTTCCAGTGCTACATCATCCTCACAGTGAAAAAGTTTCTCCTTACATTCACATGGAACTTCCTGTGCTCCAGCTTGCACCCATTTCCCCTTGTCCTATCACTGGCCATCACTGAGAAGATCCTGGCTCCATCCTCCTGACTCTTGTCCTTTACATATTTATAAACATTAATAATTAATTATAAACATTAATAAGGTCACCCCTTCAGGCTAAAGATGCCCAGTTCCCTCAGCCTTTCCTCATAAGGAAAGTGTTCCACTCCCTTAATCATCTTGGTGGCCCTGTGCTGGACTCAAAACGAAAGAACTGAAAGGAAGAAGGTGCATTTGGCCCCTACAGCTGCAGTTTTGCCATGAGATTCCTACTCCTCCTGTACCCAGAGACAGGAGAAGATGGTAACAGTAGCACTCATGAAAGCAGAGCAACAGATGAAGAATCACATTGAAACTTTCCTTCAGTTTCCAAATTTCACAAGAACCAAGGAGATGCCAAACAAACAGAAAAATGTACCAGTCACTTGACACAGTCAATTTCAGACAGAAAACTTTCTGTAAGCATGTGGGGGGGTGGGGAGGAGTATCAAGGGATTTACATGAGGAGGTAAAAAACACTACAGAAGGTACTTGCACAGTAAACATAGATCAGAACAAAAATGGAAGAACTGCATAGGATTAAGCAAAGCAGCTGTAATGGCATTAATATTTTAAAGGAAAACAGACAAGCCTGGGTTTTTTTAAAATGAAGTTCAGGAATACTTGCCAGAACAGACTGGAAGTGGTTAAAGGTATGCAAGAGCTTCAAAGGGGCACAGCAGGAAAGATAATGGTCCTTGGTAAATCCTCATCCTCCTATTGCCAAGGTAACCATGGGCAGGTTGTCCCATACCAGGAAGAATATCCTCATCCTGCAGCTCAAAGCATTCACAGGTAAAGCATGAGAGTTCAAGGTTCAGCAAAGCAAGTCTTGGGAGACCAGGGGAATTTGTTGCTCCACTCCTGCCCAGAAGAGATGGAAACAAAGGTGTAAGGAGGGAACTCAAGCACGTTGGAAACTAGTGGGAGTTAATTGAGCAGCATCTAGACAGATTTGCAGCCCAGCACCACAGTAACAGCTTTGTGCCACAGTAGGGGGTTTGAGGGAAGAAAAGGAAAACCCACAGAAAGTATTTTTAACATGATCTAGACAGCTACCAATAGTTCTGTCATCATGAGCAAGAGTTCTGGATGGCAAAAAGTCTGTCTATAGAACTCAGTTACTTTATTTCACCAAGTTTGGTGTTAGGAAAGGCCACCAGCCTACTTTAAAGGAAATTTGTACCAATGTGTTTCCTTTAACTAAAAAAAAAGTGATGAATGGACATATCTTAAAACACTCTTATTTTGGTTACTGATCAGTTTGAAGATGAAGAGTATTTTGTGCTCAAGGGCAAGGTTGCCAAGTTTTTAATGCCTGAACACAGCTTATGTTCCTTGTCTAAAACAGACTTTGAAAAAGGCTTTTTATTTTTTTTAATACTTGCAGGACTCCAAGAAGGGGAAATTAAGTTTGGAAGAGGCTTCAGTTATGTACCTTACTCAAGCAGATCTGATAAAGCAGACATGACATAAGGCACAGATTTGATAAACCAGCTTGATAAAAGAGGGGGTGCAGCATTAACCTTTCTATAGCAAGAACTCACTCGTTCAGATCGATGAAAGAATTGGGCCCAGAGGAATGAGATCATGCAATTCACTCTTGCCTTTGTCTCTTAGAAGCTAGACTTAGTGTTAATTTTAAATAGTTAATGAAGCAGGTAGAATGGACATCATTACACAGGCTGATAAGACAGTCAATAGTAATACTGGATAGCCAGGTAAGGCTGCAGAGATAATTTATTTTGAAAAAAAAAACCCCACCAAATTTTGTTTCTCCACAGCAAAGGTCAGATGTCAGCAATTAGAGAGGACTTTGTTCAGTGCTTTGAATAAAGCAAAGATAATTAAGAGGTCTTCTATAGGAAGCAGGCAAAGTAGTATGAAGGGGTCAGCTGATAAGACCAAGAAGAATTTAAACTATAACTGAATTAATAGGTTCAAGAAGTGTAATACTGAGGGAAAATGAGTATGTTAATGATTGATGCCACTGAAGAAGCCCCTGGGTACACAAAGCAAGGGATTTGTGAAGAGGAAATAAAGTTACTAGCTTGAAATCTTTTAGGGATTCAGAGGAACATTATTCCACCATCTACAAATGTTTGACGTTCATTAAACACATGAAACTTTTGCAGCTTAGTTTGAAGTGAAGTCTTACCACAACCAGAAATGCTAGAAATTTAAAAAACTATTTTTTTAAATGCTAGAAACTTAAAAAATAACAATGCCAAGTGTAGAATCCTGACACAGGACATAACAACCCCATGCAGTGCTATAGGCTTGGGGGAGACTGGCTGAAGAGCTGTCAGGCAGGGAAGGACCTGGGGTGTTGGTTCAATGCAGGCTGAATATGAGTCAGCAGTGTGCCCAGGTGGCCAGGAAAGCCAGAGGCATCCTGGCTTGTATCAGAAACAGGGTGGCCAGTAGGTGTAGGGAGGTGATTGTGCCCCTGTACTCGGCATTGGTGAGGCCGCACCTCGAGTGCTGTGTCCAGTTCTGGGCCCCTCACCATAAGAAGGACATTGAGGTCCTGGAGGAAGTCCAGAGAAGGGCAACCAGGCTGGTGAAGGTGATTGATGGAGGGCAAATCTTATGAAGAGCAGGTGAAGAAGTTGGGGCTTTTCAACCTGGAGAAGAGGAGGCTGAGGGGAGACCTTATCACAGCCTACATTTACCTGAAGGGAGGGTGTAGAGAGGTGGGCTATGGTCTCTTCAGCCAGGGGACAGGTGATAGGACAAAGGGAAATGGCAGGAAGCTGCACCAGGGCAGGGTCAGTTTACATGTTAGGAAAAAATTCTTCACTGAGAGTTGTCAGGGCCTGGAACATGCTGCCCAGGGAGGGGGGTGAGTCACCATCCCTGGATGTGTTTAAAAAAGGGTACTTAGGGATATCATTTAGCATAGGAAAGGAATGGTTGGACTCAATGATCTTAAAGATCTTCTCCAACCTTGTAGTTCTGTGAAATTCTCCTTCTGTAGAAAACCTGGGAGTAGTTGGACAAATCTTTGGCAGTGCCTTGAAAATCCTGGAGCAACTTAAAGCTCATTCCTTTTCTTTTTTTTTTTCCCCCAAAATGATTCAGCATGGCTGGCAGGGCACATATAAAAACACAGGGGGGAGGGAAAAAAAAATCCAGCAGCCTATGAAGATACACCAGAGTTAACATGAGTTGAACACCCTCAGCACGTGGCAGAGGCTTTCTGCAGACATCCCCAACATCCTGAGTGCCTCAAACACAGTGACAGTGGCTCGGGGTATCTCTGAACAGAGACAGGTTGAGGGAAAGGTTTCAAGGTTATGCTGGCATAAACACACCTTCAAAAGTTATTAGTATCTTTTAGCCAAGATAAGGTTATGCTGCTAAGAAAGAATAAATGGTTGATTGTTGCTTAACTTACGCTTCACTGGAAAATCACAGCTGTTCAGAAGACCAACAACATGCTGAGAGGTTAGGTCCAGAAAGGGAAAGGCTTTAAATAACCTCAGGATGCACCACACCTGGGACCAACTCCAGGAGTATCTCATAGCCCTGATTAAAAGAACTCTGGATTAACTGGCTGAATGGGAACAGCTCTTTGGGATGCATTGAGTGTAACTTTGATGGGTTAGAAGATGTCTCCTCATGTGCAAGTGATACGAGGACACTTGGTGAGGAGCAGCAATAGCAGGTGATAAAAGACTGCCCATGTGAACTGCAAGGCATGCCACACTGAAGAACAAGTGATGTAAGCAACTATGCTCAGCTGATGTGTCCCACCAAAAAGAAGCATCCCTCTGTTTTGCCATTTGGCAAGGAGTTTCCTTTTTATCTTTCTCCTTTTTTCCTAACCAATCACACTGAAAGAAATAAGGGTTAGTATTGAATGGGTGGGCATTAAATACTAGTACCCTGTTGTGCCTGAAAACATGTGTATGTATAAACCCCAAACAGAAAAACAATCCTCTCCACCTCCATGCAGTATCTACAGCCTTGTGCTAACAGTAATGAGCAAGCAAATGAGCACTGCCCACCACAAACTTACGTGAGCTTTTGGACAGTGAGAAGGATTATTAAACATTAATTTATTCAAAATTCAAAGTGTTCTCTGAAAAAAACAAAACAAAACAAAACAAAAAACCACAGCCTGTGCAGGTATTTGATAGAACTGCTTTGGTTGCTGGAGAGCAGAAGCCACCTTCTCCTCCCACAAAGGCACTTGCTGCCATGTGATAGCGCCCTCATAGCAGAGCATCAGCACAGTGCAGTCTCTATTTCTGTAAACAAAGAGACAGTGTCCTTTTAGGATCGCCTTCAGCACCACTCCTGAGTGCATGGCAGGGCTTGGGAATTGAAAAATTATTTTCCACAGATTTACTTAGGAAAAAGAAGCAGCTGCAGCCCATGCCCAAGGAAAGGCTGGCAATCACCACTGGGGCTTGCGTGCTGTGCTGGGCAGGCAGTGGCAGGGAAACACCTAATCGTGGGGGTTAGCGTTCTGCATATGTGCAAATGCCTGTGCTGACCTGTACCCTGTGCACAGGGAGACTGGATCATATAGAGGTTCTCTGCTCTTCACCACTCCCATCAGGAATGGAAATCTTTCTGAATTGTTTGCTTTGGAGAATACTGAATTTTTCCTCTCTTCCCAACTGGAGAAAATGTGATGGCAGCTGCCAAAATCAGGATCCCAGCATTAACTACCTGCTTGTCTTCCTATGTGACCACTTACCAGACTGAGCAATCAGAGAGAGCAGCCACAAATGTCCTAGAATTTTGGGGTAGGGGAAACAAGAGAAGAACCCTACAAGCTCTGAAAGTAGGACAGACAAACAATGAATTAAAAAAAAATACCGATAAGGCAGCAGCAAAAGGATTAGCCAGGCTGGTTGCAGTCAGCAACAGTGAAATGTGACCCAATAAATACCCAGTTATTGAGTTAGGACAGCCCTAGGACACAAAAGACTGAAATGAAAGCAAGCTACAGATTGCTTTGTTCTTGAATATTGAATTTATTTTTTTCCCAGAAGCATGAAGCATGAAATATTACAGTGATAACGGAGATTGGGAAAGAAGGGGAAAAAAAAACCCAAACACAAAAAAATCTAACCAAGGAAAAGTCTTTAAGGATTTATTTAGGATATACTGAAAGAGTTCAGTCCTAAACATCTCCTGCAACAAAGTGGACCAACAGCTGTGAAGAGGATGGGGCACGTTTGCCCATGTTCACAGTTCTCAGTAGAGCTTTCAGTTAGTTATATGTTGCTGAAGGACCAGTACTGGTCCTTGAAGGCAAGGGATCAGAAATATAGCTCCCAGTGCAGCATGTTCCCACCCAGTGTGCAGAGGGGCATTCCTCCTTCAGCAAAGCCAGTCCCTGGGCATCAGGCAGATTTGGGACCCTCCTGGGTGGTGGGAATGGGCCAGCACTGCACACATGCAAACAGTGACGCTGCTGCCACGAAATCTCACCCCTGCCAATGGGGATTTTAACTCTGAGGAAAAGATGAGCCCTCAGCAGGGATCCTAGGAAGAGTTTGTTTGTGCTTTTAATTTCACACTCCAGCCCTGTGTAGTCACCAGCTGTGACAGGAGCTTGAGCAGGACCTCTGTGTCCAGCCTACCTTCATGCCACCTCTACGTCCATCTGAATACAAGACCAGAGTAAGCACGTGTGTTTTAAACGTGCTGCTGAGGATATATATCATCCCACCTGAGTGAGGAATCAGTTGTATCCCCTCCACCCTAGCACCTGGGTGGAGGCTGTTTCTCATGATGTCTGCAGAAAAACAGTGGCTTCGAATGATGTCACCTGGTACCTTCTCATCCTCAAAAGGTACCTGCACTGCTTTAGTCTTTTTCAGACACTCAGACACTCAAAAATGTATATTGCCCTATTTCAAGCAGAAAAATATAAAGAATTAAAGTTGAACACTGGGGGAGAGGAAGGGGAGAGGGCATTTTCCTTGGGGGGAAGCCAAGTTTGGCACATTGACACTGCTGACTGTCAGTTTCAAGGCTGCACTTCCTAACCAGACCAGAAAGTCTTCTCTGAATGCCAGCTCTTTCAGGTAAGAGCTCTGCCCATTGCCCCACTGAATAAATAGTTTGAGCCTGTAAAAGCAAATAAATAATTGTCTTATTCTTCATCATGCTTTGAGGATCAGGACCTACTCCTTTGAGCCATCTTGCTGCTCTGTTAGTACTTCTGAAATCAGCCGGTGAGCAAGTGATACTTTGGGTCTGAAGGCTGTTGGACCCATCTCCCCTAAAGCTGAAAGACTTCAGGGAGTTCTGCTCGCCACACACGTAACAAGGTATTGCCCATGTTACACCCTCAGGTCACCATCCCTTGTCGGGGGTGTTGAGAACACAGCCCTTCCCATGCTTTTGTGGGAATTAGACACTGTGTCAGGCACGTGAGATTCAGCCCTGCTGACATCCCAGTGCTGCTGTCTGTATGTGGAAAAGGCATGTACAGCTGGTTCAGTGCTTCAGCAGCCGTGGAGCGGCAGCCCTGTGGTTTAGCACCCATGTACAATACATCATTAATACCCCACAGGCTTTCCAACACACAGTTTGTTCCTGCTCTCCCTTCTGCAGGGTTTGGATGGGTTAGATGTGTGAATGGTGCTTTTGGGGGCTGTTCAGGGCAATGCTCACAGTCTTGCTTGCTCTGCTGCTGCACCAGTGGGATTTGGAAACCAACAAAAACGGGGGCATCAGCATCAGTGGCCGCAGCGTGCACTTACAGGGATGCTGCTGGCTGGATCTTTTCAGGGCAAAATAAAGATTATTGGAAATATCTTCTATGCTGTTTCCAGCCAGCAGAGGGGCAGGGCAGCTTCTTCTCAGGCTAGCAATGTAAGAAATCCCCGCTGTAATATTTAGCACTTCTTATCCTTGTTGATAGCTGCCTGATCCCTTGCTGTGTATGACGAAGCAGTGGCAGGAGAGCAAGCAGAGAGTTTCGTTTACTGCTGAGCCCTTCCTAAGTCATCTAAACCCTCTATTTCACACACCTTCTTTCTACTTAAAATGGGGGGAGGAGGGGGGGAGGGAAATGAGCAGCCTGCACCAGAACCTGTCAGTGAGGAGATGCAGTACATGCTGTGTACATGTGCCCGCACAGGCACAGGGAGAGGCAGCGTGGGTGGGTGTAGCATAGCTTACTGCCAGCCACTTGCAATAGAAAAGGGATTATTTTCCTTCTCCTCCCCAGTTGGGAGAAATCAAGAGCTAACAGAGCCACGTTTTAAAGCGGTGGGATTGTGTAGCAAATTGATCTGGCAACAAAAGGCACTTTGCAAAAGTTTCTGGTGTGCCACACCATCAGTGGGAGGAGAGCTGCTTGGCTGAGACAGAGCATGGGGCTCCTGCAGGACATACTGACTTCAGCCCTCTGCTTTAAGAGATTTAAATTCTAGAGAATGCCCAGCATCCCCTTCAAAAAAATAAAATCTGATTGCTTTAAATGTTCCACGTTGTACATACCTTTAAAACCCTGTTAGGTCATTTCCATGATCTGTCTCCAGACTGGAGAGGACGAGAGCATGACAAGGTTTGAGGAACATAGAGAGGAACATAGAAATCCTAGAATTAAATTGCCAATTGTCACTGTGACCATGTAGTTTATTTGTAGAAGCTAAAACCAAAATCCTACTACAGTTAGTATTATCAAGCACATTTTTACTGCAATGTATTTTTCACACGTGCAGCCCACCCTTAAGAGAAGGCACTTTGGACCAGTATGTTAGAAAACCTCTTAAATAAGTTTAAGCTGTGGTGCTTATTCAGCCATGTGCAGATGTTTTCCTGCTGCACTCTGCATCCTTATTGCCCCTTCCATCTCTGAGCAAGCCCAGACCGCTGCATGTCCCCAAAAACCAGGTGAAAACCCACAATTACACCATCCCACAGCCAATTACCACAAGACCAACAAGAACTAGGGGAGTTGTTGGACTTGATGATCTTTACAGGTCCCTTCCAAGTCAGGAGATTCTGTGATTCTGTGTAAAAATAAAATAAAAATAAAGCTCAAATGCCCAAAACAGGTCAAGCCACAGCTAAGCTCCATAATTTCAAGGGCAGGTCTAAAACACACATACCAACACAAATATTTTGATGATCTCAGTTAAGAGACTCCACCTCTCCCTCTTCAGGGCCATAAACAAAGTTAGGTCACTGGAAAAACATTTTGAACTGAAGTAGCCCAGCAGGAGATGGCACTCTTCCTTGGAGTTTTAACTGTTACAGCCTTATGAAGCAAGAAGGTTTATGAACAGACCTGGGATAAAATCAGCATGCTTAGTAGGATTTTTAAATCATTTTAATATTTTTTTTTAAAGCTAACTAGAGAGAGCTAAGCATTATCCTCAGGCTGCTTTTAAGCCTGATGCTGAGACTGAAACACAGACAAGGCCAGGCTGGGCACAGGTTTTTTTTTGCCTTCTGTGGGCTTTCCCAGCGTTTGGTGGAAAGCTGAAAGCAAGATTGGAGGTGGGGGCAAGGTGGCTGGTGGGGCACAGTGGCACTGCTTTGCTCATCGCCCTGGACCGAGTGTCCATGCCACAACTGGCATCTGCACAAGAATTTTTTTTTGGGGGGGAAAGAGCTATAATTACATTTCTGCCACAGTAATTCTGTGTATTTCACAGAGCTGAGCAGATGCCATGTGGTACAATAGGTGCTGTGAAGAGTACTCCTTTATTAAGTAATTTATAGCATCATAATTAACAGCTAATCACTTGCAAGTTAAGATGCTCTGGGAGCAGACCCAATTCACAGGGTGTGCTGCCTCCTTCCAGGAAATGTCACTGTGTCACCAGTGCTCCTCAGTCCCGCAGAGCAGCTTCCCTGCCCCATCCCCGCAGAGCCCGTGCCTGCACACACACACACCTGCAGGCACTACCTGTGTACGTGGCAGCAGCTCAAAGGAAGAAATGAGGCTCTCACATGAGATCCACAGGGCAGGTGGGGAGCTGCAGCTGCTGCCTCTGCAGCCGTGGGGTACGTGAGAGCAGGCTTGTCAGCCAGGCTAGAAGGAAAACACCATGGCTTCTTTGCCCTTCCTGCTTAATTTGAAAGCTGATGCAGATACGTCTACACATCCACCACATGGTCCCAGCAAGGCGTGGTGGTGCCTAACTGGAAACTGCTTCAGCTTCTACACATCCACCACATGTCCCAGCAAGGCGTGGTGGTGCCTAACTGGAAACTGCTTCAGCTTCCCCATATTGTCGGTGTCTGTCCTCAACCCTGCATCACAGGCTGAAAGCCTTAATCTAAAGCTTTCAGCCCAAGAGCTGCTCAGTTGCAAAGCCACAAAGCCTAGCTCTCCCCATGCTTTCATAGAATCATAGAATCACAGAATGGTCTGGGTTGGAAGGGACCCCTGTCCCTTCTGTCTGGATGTTGCCTTGCTACATCCAGATTGTGTGACGTGACCTGCAGCCCAGCTCCAACTGAAGTTGAAGGATTTAGGGTAACTTGAAGCCTCCATAGAGCTAGGATGGTCTAAGTTGCTATGTTTGGGCTTTCAAACCACCACAGACTCATAGAATGGTCTGGGTTGGAGGGGACCGCAA
Organism: Zapornia atra; assembly: GCA_013400835.1. Classification (NCBI taxonomy): domain Eukaryota; kingdom Metazoa; phylum Chordata; class Aves; order Gruiformes; family Rallidae; genus Zapornia; species Zapornia atra. The sequence continues at coordinate 310,447 of VZTU01031610.1, forward strand.
GGATCACAGAGCTCCAACCGCCCTGCCACAGGCAGGGACACCAACCTCCAGGCCTGGATCTACACAGGGTTGGCCAGGGCCCCATCCAACCTGGCCTTGAACACCTCCAGGGATGGGGCATCCAGCCCCTCGCTGGGCAGCCTGTTCCAGCACCTCACCACTCTCTCTGTAAAAAAACTCCCCTCCTTTGGCTGTAATCCGTTCCCCCTTGTCCTGCCATTGGCTGCCCTTTTAAAAAGTTGATTCCCCTCCTGTTTCTGTGCTCCCTTCAGCTACTGGAAGGCTGCAATGAGGTCCCCCCAGCAGCCTTCTCTAGGCTGAACAAGCCCAGCTCCCTCAGCCTCTCTTTGTAGGGGAGGTGCTTCAGTCCTCTAATCATCTTTGTGGCCTCCTCTGAACCCTCTCCAACAGTTCCACATCTTTCTTGTACTGGGGGCCCCAGCTCTGGACACAGTACTCCAGATGGGGCCTCATGAGGGCAGAGTAGAGAGGGACAATCACTAGCTCTTGAAGAGCTTCCTGGGAAGTTCAGGGGGAAATCACTGCTCAGAAGCAGCCTGAGCTTTTCAGGAGATGGGACTTTCCAAGAGCACCAATATGCTGCGCCATGGCAGCCCAGCATCCCCAAGTCATTTCTTAGCCATATTTACTGCATTTTTCTGCATCACTATCACTCCCTTGGGTGGCTGTCACCCAGGCAGTCAATAAATTACCACTGCAAGTTTCTGCACTTGAGCTGCTATGGCAAAAAAAAAAATACTTCCTCCAGGAGAGAATGTCCGTGTTTTGTGGTAATATTACAGCCTCACCTGCCTAGTGTCATTCTAACCACAGCATAAAGCCACGGTCCCACTTTTCCCTGCAGCAGCAAAGCCCCAGAAGCTCATGCCAGTCATCTGTGGGGAACAGGGAGCCTTTTCCACCGCAGACCAGCACAACAGCCCTCGCAAAAGGGGCACATTTTAGCCAGGGCACAGATCAGAGGGAGCGCCTGGTCCGTGGCGGGCATGACCCTACACAGCTCAGTCCTAGCTGTACCATGCCAGAACTGTCAGCCCATTGTGTGGTTTAGTCTGCAAAGAAACCCCTTCCGTGCTCCCACCGGTTATGGCCTGAAGCAGGAAACTTGCAACCCTTTTGTCATGTATCTTCCCTTAAGGGTGGGCTGTCCTCACTCCTTGCCCCTGTACCTGACTTCTGTCTGGGCACTGCAGAACTTGCTCTCAGCTGTCAGTGAGCTCCACTGCCCCATTTCACATTAATAAAAAATAGTATTTCCTTTATGAGTTTAAAGTTTGCCTTTGCAGATTGCTTCCAGGGGGCGTCCCCTCATTCCTCTACCATGAGACAAGCCAATTAGGATATATATCACTACTACAGCCTTTTATTTCTTTTTCCCTTTAAACTAAGCTGCACCAATCCCCAGGGGCCCCTCCAAACTGTAATCATTTTCATCATCCCACCCAGTCCCACAGCTTCCTGCATTTCTGAACAGCACTGAGCTGAAGCCATTCTTCAGATTCTCTTGGGCTTCAGGCTTTGGGTTTGTTTCAGTTGTCTGCAAAGCAAGCAGAGGCAGCTCGTTATGAGCTTTATCTGCCTGTGGGATGGTTTACTCCTGCCCTACCATGGAGTCCTGGGGCTCACTGGAGCCTTCACACCCTCTTTTACAGCAAGGGACTGCTTAGGCCATCCTGTATGTACATTGCTTGTAAAGGTCATGGCCAGGAAATGTTCCGTTGGGTGTCCTCCTAAACCTGCCACGGTATGCAGGGCAGGGACATCTGAGCATCTGGAGATTTCCCTCAGCATGGCAATAACCTCAGCCATTCTCCAGCTCCTACCAGTGGACAGCAGAAGACAAGTGGTGTCCCAGCAGGCTGCGAGCATCCTTGTCCCTTTTCCATCTCTCTCCCGGAGTTGGAAAAGGAAACCAAACTCCTTTCCAGCATCCCCCATCACTGCAATTTCCCCCATATGTTATTTTTTGCTTTCACTATCCAGGCTGAGGTACCAGCCGTGGTCACCACACATTAAATGTCTCCTGTTCCTCATTGTTCCCACAGGGAGCTGCATCCATTTCTTCTCCCCTGCCTTGATGATTCTTCTCCAAGGGCAGTGCTCTGTGGCTAGATGAGGCTTGCCCTTCCTGCTTCAAAACCCAGGGAAAAATATAAATCAGCTGCACTTGAACCATTTGGGAAGAATGAGTTCAGCCAGGGCTCACTGACTGGCTTTTAAGAAAAAAAATTTAAAAATAAAAAATCATCTGGCATCCAAATACGGGTCCTCCCCCACAGCTCCTAGGACATCTCCAAGTATATCACCGACCCTCTGAAACATCTGTGCACACCGCAGTCGCTCAGCAGAAATGCATAACAGTATGGTCCCCACCACACAAAAAAAAAAACAACCCAAAAAAATAGTACCTGATTGCCCACAAATCAGGAGCATGTGCCATTTTGTGTGGCAAAGGGCTGTGAGCCAGCAGAGTGCTGCACAGTGAGGCGACAAGTTCGTTTGGGATGTCAGAAGAAGTGAAGCTCCCACTTCAATCTTGGACTGCAGTGCCTGAGGTCAGATTTACAGATCCAGCAGATTTGCCTCATTTTATTGTCTGTTGATTCATTCCAGCGCAGAGGAGAGAGAAGAGCAGATTCCATACCCTGAGCTGCATCAGAGGGAAGAGACCCAGCCCCTCTCTATCCAACTCCGGAGAACAGGCAAGGAGGGATGTGCTGTCCCTAAAGCCAGCCTGGCATTCATGAGGCAAGGCAGGACTGTGTGCAGCTCCTTCGGCCTCAGTGGAGACTAAGAAGTGACACTATTCGGGACTGAAACTGTGGATATTTGTAAGGGGGAGAATGTAACACCTCTTGCTTGTGATGGGCTTGATGTCTGGGTCTAAGTCCTGCTGCGTTCACACACGGATCACACGTGCACCTTCAATGCTGCCAGTAAAAGCCTGACATTCCTCCAAAGCCCAGCCATGAGAGGCAGATGCTGTCACTTCACACCTGGTAAGGAGAGAAGCAGCCTGCCAGCTCCACCTCCTGCTTCCACACCGAGCACAGATGGACCCGCTGCTGTAGTGGGTTTGGCTGCAGCAAGCTCTGCCTGGGCACATTGCTGCGCTGGGCTTTCCTCCCTCCCCCTGGGCCAGCGCATGAGCATCGGTGGGATGGTTTGTCTGGATGCAGGACTGCAGGGAAAGATGGTCCAGAAGGAGCCTTGTGCCTGGGATCAAGCACAGACTGCAAGTGATAGGAATAAAAAATGAAGAGCTGAAGCCAGCTCCCACCCTTGCCTTGGAGCGCTAGGTCCACAGAGCTGAGTCCTCCCTCTGCAGCTGGCTGGGCTGCAGCAGGAGTCTCAGGATTTCCCTCAGTGGTTTACAGGTGAATTTAAGAAGTCATAGAATCACAGAATGCTTTGGATTGTTAGTGACCTCAAAGATCATCTAATCCCAACCCATATGCCCATGCACGCACAAGATGGCATATCTTGAAGTTTTAGTGCCTTGACTGAAAGCTGCCAAGCAATCATCCCACTTGCACAGCAGGGGATGCTGCAGGATGTCTTCCTGCTCTGCAGCAGTAGCACACCCCCAAACACGGATCTCTAGCCACCTCCATAGAGTACCTCTGCTTTAGGGATTGCTTATCCCAAAGCAGTCACTGGGCTGGGAGAAGATCTCTTGCCTTGGCCAAGCCCTTGGGGCAGAACAGACCTTGCTCCTTTGAGGCCAAGCACAAAGCTCATCTCAGTCTGCATTTTCTCCCAACCTGACCTCCACATTATCCTCATCAAAAATCATGGAGGAAACCATGGTACAAACTTGAAACCCTGAGGGCCTGGGGTTTGCAGCAGCTGCTCTTTCCACCTCAGGTCACCTTCCACCTCCCTCGAGAGCAACACATAGAATCATAGAATCATGGGGGTTGGAAGGGACCTCAAGAGATCATCAGGTCCAACCCCCCTGCCAAAGCAGCTCCCCAGCTCATAGTGCACAGATAGGCGTCCAGATAGGTCTTGAATATCTCCAGAGAAGGAGACTCCACACCCCCTGGGCAGCCTGTCCCAGGGCTCTGTCACCCTCACTGGGAAAAAGTTCTTCCACGTGTTGGTGTGGAACTTCCTGTGCTCCAATTTACAGCCTTTGCCCCTTGTCCTGTCCCCACAGACCACTGAAAAGAGGCTGGCCAATTCCCCCTGCATCCCATACTTAATATATTTGTAGACATTAATAAGGTCCCCCCTTAGTCTTCTCCCCAGGCTGAACAGTCCCAGCTCACTCAGCCTTTCCTCATAAGGGAGAAGCTCCAGGCCCTTAATCATCTTCGTAGCCCTTCTCTGGACTCTCTCCAGGAGGTCCCTGTCTTTTTTATACCAGGGAGCCCAGAACTGGACACAATACTCCAGGTGGGGCCTGAGCAGGGCAGAGTAGAGGGGGAAAAGAGGTCAAAGAGAAGGAAGGAAAAGCCCCAAAGACAGTAAAACACCACCTTTCACAGGCTTGAAGACCAGCAACTCTCCCAACTCACCATCTGCTGAGGCAAGCACTGATATAGCTCCTTGATGGGTAACGAAGTCCAGGTGCTGCCTGGCCTGGCTCAGCCCTAAATCATTTCCATATCTGAACCAAGCCAAGCTGGGGCATGTCATTGGCAGGGTGCCAAAACAGCTGGGGTCACCCCTAGACCCCTTGTACTGCCATGTGGCTCTGGGTCACCCTGAAAGCAATTTCAGATCAAGCTGCTGGGAATGATCCGGAAAGGAATTCTTTCACTTGCTATGTGAGTAACATTCATAGCACACACTCGTGGCACAGATGGATATCTATTATATATTTTATATATATATTTTATAAGCAGTCCTTTCAGTTTGAAGCACTGTGACTTACAGAAACAGTAATGCAGCAGAGCTGCCATGAGCTCTTGAAAGCCCTGGCTTCATTCCCACCATGTGTCACCCCTTTCTTCAGCACATTGTGATAGGGAGTAGCTAAACATCCAGCTTCTGATGCTTTCCAGCAGCTACACAGTGGTGATAATCAAACTTGAGGAAACCTCTTAAAATGGGACAAAACACACTATGGCTACAAGAAAGGGTGGGATGCAATGATTTTGTAACTGGCCAGGGTATGGCAGCTCAAAGACTTGGGGAAGGTAAGTCAGGACTTTTGATTTGCTTCTCAGTGACACTGCAGGCTTGGGAAGATGTAACAGCTGTCACTAACCTGCTATTATGGGAACTCACTTCCCACACAGCAGCACAGTTTGGGGCTCACCTTGCTCCTGCAGTCAGCAGAAGCATTCGTCTGCTCATTAGTTGCTTGGCTTTGGGATCCAAACCTTACCGTACTGGGAGAGAACAGTTTGCAACCTGAAGAGCCCCTGAGCCCCCTTCATGGAGCCAGGAAGGGAAAAATGGAGAAGGTATCAGCCAAATCCAAGGCCACGACAAGGACAGTATTATTTTTAGCCCCTGCTGCTAGTCTTTGACCTCAGCAGGGGAGCAAGCACACTGCACAAACCCATTAATGCTTTCCTTCATTTTACACTGGAAAATTACACACACTTATCTGCCTCCTAGGGAATCATTCACATTTAATTCTCTGCTGTTTGTAAAATACTTGGAAAACCATGCACAGAAAATACAGGCCAAGCACTGATTGCTCCACACATGTCCAAAGGAAGCAACAATCAGGATACCTTTGGGACACCTATTTTTGGAACCTTGTTGGTATCTGATCCCAGACACTGAACAGCACTGAAGTGAGGTACTGGTAGGAGTGTGTGCAGGGAGGTGTTTGTCTGCTCTGCTTGTCTCTTACAGGCAGGAGGGGCTCATCGGCATCAACTAACTCAGATGAGCCTGTTGTTGGAGAGCAGCAGTCACCCCTCACCACAGGGGCACCACTGGCCAGTGGCTCAACTGGCTGAGCACCTGGGATGCTCATTTCTTTATCATCTCGGTGCAAGTAACACGCTCTCACCTGGCTTTGTAGAACCTGGGCATGTATAATGCCTGGATTTGTCCTGCAGCCCCCTCCATGCCACCAACGTTCCTTCTTCCATGGTTCAACAGCTGAGACACACAAATTGCCTTTTATTTTTTTTGCAGGGGGAAGAACAGAAAAGAGTTACTCTAGGGAACCCCCCGAGCCCCCTTTCCCCTCCTTCACCAGCATCCTTGCCCCTTCCCTGCAGAGAAAAGCAGCAGGGCCTTTTCCAGCACCCTTTGAGCTCCCTATGGAGAACAAAAGCTGAGCTGGGCACATGTGTACAGGCTGGTTTGTCCAGCCCACATCTCTACAGCACACCTTGGCCAAAGCTGGTCAGGTGCAAAGACACCATTGGCGAGGTGCACTAACCGGCCCTAGCTCGCTCAAGGCCCCCCCTGCTCCAGCTGTGCCCCACTTCTGGCAGTCCCTGGCCAGGCCAGTGCGGCCGCAGCCCTTGCTGAGTTTTTGGTGCAAGACAGTGCCCTCCAGTGGGACATTTCCCATCACAACAGTCATATACCTTCCCAGGGGCAGGGACACAAAGGCAGCTCACTTTTTAAAAGCCCTAAACTACACCAGGAGAGAAGTTTCAAGTCCTCACCTGGGCAAAGACAACTGCACTTCACTGCCAGCGAGGTGGTGCTTTTTGCAGCCAGTATCTAAGCAGCCGGCAGCCACACAAGTACTAAAAATGCTGCCCCTGCCATTCAAGTGACAGGGGATCTGTGTGCCATAACCTGGTCGGTAGTCTCCGACTTTGAGTTTCTCAGGCAGTTTGGAAAGCGTTGCCCCCAGATCCTCAGGCCATGCCAGGGCTTTCCATAAAGCTCTGCCTTAGAGGCACTGGAAAACATGCAGCACTGAGCACAGATACAGAATAATTTTTATTTTCTGAAATTAAGCACCAAAGCAGCTTATTACTTTTCTTTTTTAAAAAAGTATTTAATTTCCATGTGCTGACAGCACAGCTCTTGAGCAGGGTAAGAAGTAAGGAGATGATGTACAGCAGTGTGGAACAAACACTTTGCTTCCCAAGCTGAGCTAGTATTAAAAAAAAAATAAGTTACAAGTCAAGGAAAACCGTGGTGGGATATTCCTGGTCCATAAAACACACCAGAAAGGTTTGTGCAGCCAGTGACTTGTCAGCCAGGGAAGGCAGGAGTGACTGCACAGATCCACTGAGGCCACAGGGGCTTTGGAGGAGCCCCAGGATCTCCTCAGATTTGGGGGGACTGCTCCAGGAAGACTTGGTAGGCCTGGCTGGGCTGGACCCGGGCACCCCACAGCCACTCAGGGGGCCTGGCCCGCAGCTTCAGCCGGAAGGGGTCAAGGTGCAGCCACTCGCCCAGGTCATGCAGCTCCATTGCTGGCTCGTCCACGGGCCTCACCGGTGGCTCCTCAGGGCTCAGGTTCTTCCTGAGGTGCCGTCTCTGCCTTGCTGCCCTGCACAGGGCACCAGCAGCCACCAGCATTGCTACCGCAGCTGTAATGGCTGCCCCCACCAGGATGTCAGCATGGCGGAGGAAGAAGTTGATCCCTGCAAGAGAAGGGCTTACAGCCTTGTCCTCCTTGCCCCCTGTGCTCACAAAGTCTCCCATGTCCACCACATCAGGGCCACAGTCCCCAGGGGTGAGACCTAGAGCTGTGGATGGTACTTCAGGAGGGTCAACATCTCCCCTGCTGCCCTCCAGAAACCCTCATGGCTGCTTCAGGGCAGAGCATCTCTCCCAAACCTTCATCCCAAAGAAATTTTTAGATCAAGAGTCAGCCTCCAGGAACAGCATAGGGCTGGTGCTACCCCAGGAGAGCCCCAATAGAACAAAGCCATTGCCAAACCCATGTGCAGCTACACAGAGGTTAGAAAATCTACTATCATTTCCACCCAGACCTGAGGGGACCCTCTTCTTGGTCCAACAGACATTCATATATAATTTCATAAATGCATATTTAGCACTGTATCCAGTTAGTCTGGATGGGCTCAGGCTGCCAAACTGGTTAATTAATTTGGAGCTGAGAGGATGGATAAGAAATGGAATTTGGCTGCACATTTGGGTCTAAGCCACTTCCAGTGCTGGTGGGAAAAATAGTAGTGTTGGTGAAGTAGCAGCCGTGTCTTGAGTACATATAGCAGAACACTGGAGCCTCCCAACCTGAAAAACACCATTACCCTGCAAGATTGGATTAGCCAGCTCTGGATTATAGTCAAGCACCACATGCCATCTGCCTAGCTTTGCATCAAATATGTCAGGGGAACACTGATATAATCACCAGGAGCATCATCTCACCAAGATCTACACAGTGTGAGAGAGGGTCATAGGGCACAATGAGTAACCAAGTTTGTGGATCAGATCAATTTCAGCAGCAATAACTCTACATCACCCTTGGCCACTCTCTGCTCATAACAACAGACCTGAGCAACAAACATCAGGAGATAGAGAAGGTCTGTGGAAAAAGGCTTACATGTGCCAAATTTGAGCCCAGATACAGGGAAAGTAGCAGACTGGGCCAGGGTGGGGGGCAGGAAAGACTAGGTCTCATGGAGAAGTGATGTGTGAAGTGTTAACACATCAAGATAGCCACTGAGCAGGAAACACCACAGGCTGTTTCCAGTATTTAATCACCAAGTTTGGGCACTGAGTACTGCATTGACTCACTGCTCCTAAGAAGTGTGAGCCTTACCAAGAGTTTTCATCCACAGCTTCCCTCAAGCAGGGACAGGGGCTCATGGAATTAGTGACATGGATTGAAATGGGAAGGTACCACTGGAAGTCAATTGTTCCAGCCCTCCTACTCAAGCAGGGCCACCTAGAGTTACTTGCTCAGGACCATGTCTAGACAGTTTGTAAGGAGAAAGACTTCACAACCTGCCTGGGCAACCTGTGCCAGTGCACACCTTCACAGCAAAAACAGTGTTTCCTGATGTTCTGAGGGAACTCCTGCATTTCATTTTGTGCCACCACCTCTGGTCTTATCAGTGGGTATCACTGAGAAGCTCAGCTCTGTCTTCTTTCCACCCTCCCTTCAGACATTTACATGCCTTGATAAGATCCTCCTGAGGCTTCTCTTCCCCAGGCTAAACAGTCCCAGATCTTTCAGCCTTTCCTCATAGGAGAGATGCTCCAGTCCATCATCCTTGTGACCCTTCATTGGTCTCTCTACAGTATGTTTATGTGTCTCTTGTACTGAGGACCCCAGAAGAAGCAGCACTCCAAAACTTTCAGGCACTGCTCAGGAGAGCTTGAGAGCACTGCTTGTTGGGTATAATTCAGTGTGACATCAGTGATACATTAACCTGTTATGGTCAACTGATGTAGGTCACTCCTTGGATACCTATATAGGGTCATATCTGAAACCTGATGCCTTTGGAATCTGGAAAAGGCTATTTCTCTTTCAAGTACAATACCCTCCTATCTTAGATACCCACACCATCTAAACTTTACTCTTTCTCCCTCCCCTCAATTTCCAAAAGGATTGTGGAAGAACCTTTTCCACAGTAAGGGTGACAGAGCACTGGAACAGGCTGCCCAGAAGGGTTGTGGAGTCTCCTTCTCTGGAGATTCAAGACCGGTCTTGACATCTGTCTGTGCAATCTGTCCTAAGGAACCTGCCTTGGCAGGGGTGGGTTGGACAATCTCTTGAGGTCCCTTCTAACCCCTATGACTCTGATTTGCCTCCTAGTCTGCTCATATCTGAAAAGAAGTCCCAAAGAGCAGCTCCTGAAGTTAAAGGAGGAAGTCTACAAGGACAACCAGCTGAGAATTGCCTTGGAAAGATGTTATATATATATATATATATATATATGTGGGAGTGATATATATATATCACTCCAGATCTGGGCATCTAAAGCCACGACCCTAGTAAAAAAGCCATTTTTAAGCATCATGCCCTACATGTTAGCAGAGGCAGAGCTCAGTCAAGGAGAGAGCACTCACACCAGGTTGCACAGGACAAGAGTGATGCTGAAGAAATGACACAATAAGGACACCCAGCTGCAGGAGAAAGCAGAGCTGCCACTTTGTCCTCTACCTGACTGAGGAGCACGGACGCAGAGGGTGCCAGACTTGGTGGGAGAACGATCTTCATAGTCCTTTTTGCAGCGGCAGAGGTACGTGCCCACACCATTGAAGCACTCTGCCTCCTCCCCACAGAGGCTGAGCCCAGCCTTGCACTCATTCACATCTAACAGAAGGGAATAGGTGCCACAAGTCAAGTCAGGCTTGGCATTAAAAAACAAATCTTATCCCCAGAGAAAAGCAAGGTACCCACCTTCAACAAACAGTGAAACAAGCTGCAGCGTCTCCGCTCCTACCGAGGTGCCAAGCAGCTCCTCCAGCTGGGAGTGCAGGAGCAGAGACACATTTCTCTCTGGCTTCAGGTGCAGCCAGAAGGTGAGCAGCAGGTTGGCACTGCTTGTCCTGCAAGCAGGGGAGAGCCCAGTGTGAGGCAGGAGGGAAGCATCACCACCAGCCCCAGCTCAGAAAGCTTATGCAGACCTTCCACCCACTTGTATTAGATCGTGGTGCTGTAGGTTCTTGCAAAGATTATTTGTGACAAGAGGCAGCCTTTGCACTTGGACCAAGGGAAAAAGGAAAGCCTGGGAATGGCTCCTTGCTTAGAGGTAGGCTGAAATGACTAGATACTTGCACAAAGCAAATTGTAATGGAAACCTGCAGCCTCAGGTCATCCTCAAAGAAACATGGCAGGGATCTTGCTCACAGGTCCCATCTCGCTTCAGCAGACACTGTGGCAAGTGTGAGGATCCTCATTTTCTCCAGATTTTAAATCCATTTTAAATCTATAAAGATCCTAACCAGCACTAAACATTAATATCCACCATCTTTCTTCTAGAAAACAGGTAATTTTTTTTTCTTCCTTTCAGGACATGTTATAGATCACATGAGAGAAGCAAGGCTGAATCTCTTCCTGGAAAAGGAGAACAAGAAGCCAGGCCACTGCTACCCAAGAAAAATTACAGGCTATAGCAGAGTCACCTGCCAAGCAAGTGGCACAGCAGCAACCCTACCTTTCTATTTTCTTTAACTTTATTTCATTGATTCGGTTGGCAGAAAGTTTCAGGTTTTTCTGGACCTGCAAAGGAACAGAGCAAACAGTGCTGATTCAGTGTTTGATGGGCAGGAGTACAGCAGCAAACAGGTTTGGGGTGTTGGGGTTTTTTCCCCCCTCAGGCTACCTCCCCATCTTGCTCTTCCCCTTCACAAAACACTTGGGATGCATTAGATGTCCCACAGCCCATTGCTCTGAGCCTTTTCTCTGGGAGATTTCCAATTGTTCTCATCTGCTTAGCTTCACCTCAACCCCTACAAACACACAAGGTTGTTTAGAGGAAAGAAGGGCAATAGTAGCTACAGGTAAGTGTTTGGGTGCTAAACCATTGCAGAGCAGTGGCAGACAAAGCAGCTTTCCAGGCTAGGCAGCAGGCTGAAGCCTGTACCTGCTCCAGTTTGCATCCCAGAGAGGAAGTTCAGGTGCAGCCCTGAAAGCAGGTGCTCACACACTCAGCCTCTTATTAGGTTTGGCTACAAGCTGCCCCATTTCCAGAGATGGGTTACAGCCCTCAGTTGGTTGTACCTGTCTGCAGTGCTCTGCTGCCTTGTGCTGGCAGTGTTATGAAGGGCTGTAGTGGCTAAACAGCAGCCACTGCTGCCAGGCACTCTGGCAGGGCATTGGCCTCAAATGACCAGCACAAGCAACTCAGCTCCTGGTTCATCATGTGGCTTTAACAGAAAATCCCTGGAATGAAAGACACAACACAGTGTCTTCTAGCTGAAGCTCAGAGACATCAGATTTGTTTTCTACCCCTCCCTATGCCCAGACTTACATGACTCTTCATTGATTCAAGAAGTCCCTTCTGGAGTTCACTTCCACCATGAGGAATCCAGTCTTTGGATTTGATTTCAATAGTTACTTCAAGTAGCACATCTAGCAGAAGACAAGATCCTAGCATGCTTAAGTGCACATAACAAAACAGGCTCCTTAAATGAGTTCATCCTTGAACATCAACACTAGCAGAACAGCTCCACAAGAACATGCTTATGTCAGTGCCACCTGAGTATTTCCAAAGGTTGTGCATCAGGTAGAACAAATTGTTGAGCAACACATGAAAACAAACCTTAGCTAATGCTTGGTGCAGAGTACTAGAACTGATCTTTCAGCAAAAAAAGTATACAAAGCATTAATGTGCCTCCAATCACATTCACATTTCGTTAGCTATTCTCTTTCCCAAAGTGTCCTCATAATTTGTGATGGAGTCTAATAGCCCATTTCTCTCACCCATCCATGGGATCAGCTTAGAGAAACTGCTGAGTCCAGGCTGGCACAGCTTTGCCAGGGTGTGCTGTTTAAAGCTGATGTATTCAGCAATGTTTCTCCTGTGCAAAGCTCAGGCTCGTTCCACACTGACACCTTTTTGAGAGCTGTGGCTGTGGCTGGCTCTGCCAGACAAGCCAGGGGTTGTGCTGCTCTGGTTGCTAATGCTCCCAACATGGGGTTTGGCTTATGTCCTGACTCTGAGGAGCAAGATGCCTATGGGTTCTTGATCCAGAGTCAAGAGGCTCCCAACAAGCAATGCTTGAACTCAAACAAGCCAGCTCTTATGTCAGGTTTATCATGCAAACTCAGGCTTCTCCAGGGTAAATACAAAGTGGCCAAAGCCCAACTGCAGGATTGCAGCAATATCCTAGTTCAAATATTCAATGTGGTTACTAGTCAGAGGCACTCTCCACTGTTTTCTAAGCTTAATGAGCAGGTGACATCCATGCACAGTATCAATCAGCACGATGGACTTCAGGCAGTGTTTTAAGACATGCTTAGCTCTGTGTTACTCACCTCCAGGATGGTGCTGGGATTGCAGTAGTGTATCATTCTCCTGAGATGCCAGGGCAGAAAGCAGATCTGTTAGAGCAAGAGAAAGAATCGGGCTGTTAAACTTGGTGTACAGAGATAAGGGGAGGAGGGAGAGCAGGACGTTAGGTACATGCCACTATACAAGAAGAGTGCCACATGGAAGCTGCTTCCTCTAGTCCTTTGACTGAAATTAAATATCAAGGTCAAAATACATTCAAGGCTTCTCTACAGTGGGGAGGGCTCCTTCAAAAGAAACCACCCCAATAAACCTTATTTCCATTTCCAGAAGTGGATGAAGTGTTGTTATACCCATGGAGCCACCAGAGCTCCTACAGCAGAGCTGCCTTGGACCCCAATGGACTAAAGCAGCCAGCAACTGGGGAAGAGCTGAGTACACTTCCCCACACCTACAGCAAAGGTGGCAAGAACAGTTTGGGGGCAGGGAGGAAAGACCAATTGAAAACATCTACCTTCAGGCAGAAATTACCACGTACCAGCAACTAAATACTTCTCTGAAGGAAATCTACCATCAACTCCTAAACTTTCATAGGAGACAAAAGCCTCTTTTCCTCCTCCTCCCTCTAACTTCTGGAGCTCAAGCTCAGTTATCATGGCTAGGAGCACTGTTCCAGGCTACAGCCATGGGAACCAATGCAAGCCAGAGATGTATAAAACCAAGAAAAGCATTCAGTCTGCTTTGGGTACAGTCATAGCTGAGAGACTGGCTCCTCCATGACTAATTCAGAGCACTTTTATTAGGAACCAGCCTCTCCCTGTTAAGGGGAGCATCATTCCATGCTCCTGTTAGAACAGAACACCCATGTCACAACAGATAATCCTATGTCTTCTCAAATACCACATTCCTTGGATACAGGAGTCAAGAGTGCTATCACTTTCACCAACTAAAGGTCACAGTCAAGTCTACAAAGAAAACTTGAGCGTACTGCATGACTGTAAATGGATATCATATAATTGCACAGTTCAACCACAAATAACACCAGAAAACACCTTACCAAAGAGCTCTTCATTCCTTTTGCCCAAAGACACTGTACCTCCAGCAGCCACACCAGGAATGGTGTAGAGAGGGGGTTTAGTATTTGTGTTTAGCAGCAGCTCTTCAAGAACGGGTGTCTGTGTGTGATGTGCAGCAGCAAACACTTCTTCTGACAGGCTGTTGCTGGTCTGATCCAGACTAGATGATTTGGCAGGGGCACCTACAGTACTTCTGGGTAACTCTGATGAAGAGATATCCACTGAGCAATTTGTGACTGCAGTGTCCAGAACAGACACCAGTTCTTCACCATGCTTTGCAATCTCCAAGGCTGATGGCTCAGTTTTATACCCAGCTGTAGCTGGCTCTACCAACACATCTCTGGTTTCTTTGCCCTCAGTGCCACTATCCTTAAGGTTTTTTTCCAGCTTGGTTTCATCCCACAGTTGACTGTGCTTGCTCAGATTAGCATCAGACTGAATTTCTTCCATAAGATTTTGAGGGTGTTGAGCCTCTTCATTTGGGCTCCCAAGCTCAGTCTGGATCCTGCCTCCAGCAGGTGCAGCCGATGGGCCCAGAGAGGCCCTCGACCTGGACAACAAACCTTTTGTTACTGTCATCCTCCATCTCTCTTTTTCTGATACCTCCTGGACAGGTTCTTGAAGAGCTCTGCTATCATTTGAAGAGCCCACAGTTTTGGGGTCTCTGAATACATAATACCATCCTTTAAAGTGTCCATACTCACTGCTTTGGAAGCCACTTCCTGACAGGAATAACACGTGCACTGCTTTAGCTTGCGTAGCAAAAGTCAGAGTACCTCTGTTATGACAGGCATACACCACCTTGGTTTCCACACTTGATGACACTCCATGGAAGATCATCTTGTCCTGGTTCTTGCCACAGCCTTCACTTCCCTGAAACCCCTGGACATAAACAACAATGTGCTTCTGGGGGCCTGCCCAGATGGTCCAGTTGCACCAGATGTTGGCTTTAATGTTGGCATGCAGTGGCAGGTAAAACATCCCAGACCCCTCCTGAAGGACAACGTGGCAGCTCCTGACAGGGAAGTACTCCATTGCCCAGGGCAACCCTAGCTCTGGCACATTGGAAAAGAAACACATGGTCAATGGTTATTGTACACACCAGGACATGGATATCGTGCTTCTGAGAATGCTACAAACTGCCTGAGAAGAGGCCCTGTTTAAAACCCTCTCCTGCTGCCAGATTTCTGTAGGTTCAGTCCCCAGAATTGCTTCTCAGCTCTGCAGTCAGAGCTGAGCCTGGCCCTTTGCATCCCATCCAGCCTCCAGCATCTTAAGTGAGATGGTTTTGCTTCCAACAGAGGTTTGGGCAATGAGACCACTTTGTTGGAAGCTTTCCCCTCCCCAGACAGCTGGGTTAATGCTTGACAGGCTGGAACTGCAGGTGATAGATACAGCCTCATCCTTGCCCCCAGCAACTACTTCTGCCTTCTAAAGATGGCTTACAGAATGATATGAAGTATTGGGAGACCTACCAGCATGTTTCTGTTGCTGTCCTCCTGGTATCTCCATGTTTCTGGATACAGGATCATCTGAGAGCTCCTGAGACTTTTGGCCTCTTGACACTGTCCCTCCTCCCCAGGCCACAGGAGGAGCAGGGTGTGCAGGAATGGCACTGGAAGAAGCATTTCTCTGCTCTCCTGCACCCACTTGCAAAGATTCTGGGGTTTTCTTCATTTTAAATCCTCTGAGATTGGAGGCTGAGGCCAACTCGTTGCTAGCAGATATGCCCTGATGCTGCACAGGCACCACATGCTTTTCTCTCCTCATTCCCCAGGTGCCAGGCAGGAAAGATGGTACCACCCCAGTACCACTACTCACATGCTTCTCAGGCTGAGGAAGCCCCACACCAGGATTTGGGTCTGTGAGAGAAGCTGGGGGCAGACCCCCAGCTGGCAAGTGCATGGGGGCTGAGGCTTCTCCTTGCTGACCACCTACCTGCCCTTGTTCCAGCTTTTGCATGCCAAGGCGTCTATGGGACTCATCTTTGGCCAGCTCAGAGGTTACAAGTGGATAGAGAGGTAGGGAAGAGGATACCATCTCCTGTCCTCCTGAGCTAGCAAGCAAGACATCTACCCCTTGCCTGAGACAGACAGGGTCCAAATCCAAAGCTGCTGGTGGAGAGAAGATAATGCTGGATGGAGGCTCCACTTCTGGGTTAAATGTTTTAGGGCTGAAATCAGTATAGCCAAAGTCCATGGGGACAGGTTCTGTGCAGGAGACCACCAGCACAGGGATTTTTTCTGTCCCTAGGGTGAACATGGCTGTGGAAGCATGCTCCAGGCCTGTTGGCAGAGGAGGCACAGCCAGCCCTGGCTGGGCAGCTCTGTCACTTTGGTAGTGGCAGCTTTTGACACCCAAGGAAGATGCATGAGCTTTCTCAACAGATGGACAGTCACGTGCTTGGGAATTTTGGGGAAGGCTCCCAGGATCTATAGGGGTTGAGTGTGGGACATGACTGCTCTGGCCATACAAACAAGGATCCTCTTGGATGATGTCCCATGGTGCTGTGGGGTGCAACACTATTTTCCTGCCAACACCACCCCTAAAACATTCCAGGCAGGAAATACCTAGGAGCTTTGTAGGTTGGAGGCCAGTTGTTCCTAACTCAGGTTGAGTCAGAGACAAATCCCCAAAACTGCTTTGGCATCTTTGGCTTCTCTCAGGTAGCAGTTGTAAGTGATCCCCATTTACCAGTTCATATGGGCTACTCAAGCTGGGCATCAGGCCCTTTGCAAGGCCATCAGCATCCCTGTTCATTGCATCATCAACTGTGACACTCAACTTTGTATGGCTTTCATCCTTCTCTAAACTGACTGTGCTGAGCCCTTGGTACATGGAGGTGCCTGTGTTCCCTTTGCTGTCTCTTCTGCCATGGGACAAAGCCTGTGAGAGTGCAGCCAAGTCTGGGCAGCCTGTGTGTGCTGGTTTTATAGTGAACTGTAGGTCTCCCAGATCTTTTGATGTCAGAGTGGGGTGCAGGACAGACCAACTGCTTTCCAGACCTACATCTGCTGGCTGCAAAAGAGGCTTTATTTCCTGCAAGTCACCAAGCAAAGGAGTTTCCAAAAGCAGACTTGAAAGCCTGGGGGTATAATCAAAACCCACAGTGATGTCCCCACTCATAGAGAGACTCTTCCTCCAAGTATCCTGCTCTGCAGCATGGATTATGCCCCCAGGTATTCCTCTGCCTTGAGCTTCCTTGCAACGTCTCAGCCCTCCTATCTGCTCAGGCAACAACACACAAGGAGCTTTTCTTTCCAGGAGTGGCTTCCTTGTGCCTTCATATGGGACAAGCTCAACAGGACTTCCCACAGTTGTAGCATCCAGCACGCTCCCTCTTCGCTGCAGCGACCCACCACTCAACACCATGGTCCTGCCAGGGTTCACAGCACTCTGCGTGGTCACAAAGCCCAGCACACTAAGGTCTTCAGCCCATCCAGACTGAAAAATACCATCTTGCTTTGGTAGTTTTGGAGCAGGAGTTTCAAAAATATCATCTTTGGAGGAAGATTCACCTTTCTGGTCTTGGAAGATGTAGTACTTCCCTTTAAATTGTGTGTCTCTGCAGTTGGGCAAGTACCTCTTCAGCAACACAACGTGGACAGCCTGAGCAAAGGTGGCAAAAACCTGCATCTCCTTTTTCCAGCAGGCATACACCACACTGTTTTCCACCAGTGAAGAAACTCCTTCAAAGAGGATTTTGTCCTCATTTTTGTTGCAATCCTCTGTAGTGATAAAGCCCTGAATGTAAATTATTATATGCTGTTTGGAGCCTGCCCAGATTGTCCAGCTGCACCAGAAGTCTTTTGGGGAATCACCATGGTACACTGGTGGAGAAAACTCCCCATACTTGTCCTTCAGGACTCTGTGGCAGCTTCTTATAGGCACATATGCTGATATCCAAGGAAAATCTGACTCTGGAAGACATGAAGAAACAACCTCAAGCTTTCCACCTCTACTTCCCAGAAAGAGTTACTAGTCCCTCCAGAAATTATTTTCAAGCTCCCTTCTCTCCCCATTTTGCCACATCCCATTCCCATTAGACAAGTAACATGCAAATCCATCAGCAGGAAAATATGCAAGTAATCCTGTGTCAGGTCCTGGGGTCAAGTGGAGGTAGCCACCTGGACATACACCCACACATTGACCCAGGGTGAGCATAAAACTGCCACCCCTTCCAGCCCAAGTGACTGTTTCCACCCACACCTGCAACCTACCAAAAACCCCCTCCACCTTAAGCATGTGCCACTTCAGAGTACTCAGAGGGCTGAGGGCATCTGGAGAAGCCTTGGCCATCACCACCTCATGGAAAACCAGCCTGTACTCCCACTGCTACCACCCCACAGCAGGGCACACTTATGCTTTGAGGTCCCTCCCCACGCCCCCCCACCCCTCAACACAGCCATGCAGGAGCACAGAGGTCCCAGCACCACCACACAGTGGGTGCCACTTGTCCTAGGGAGGAGGCCTTTTCCCAGCTGCAGGGTCAGACTATTTAGGGATCAAAGCTAAAGGCTCAGGAAGTTGCCACATCAGGACAAGTTACAAAAGCAACAGGCATACTGTTACTTTTGGTTTCTCACGTGGACAGCTTCTGTTTATTCACCTGCAGAACTGGAAGGTAACACTCTCCTAAAGGCACTTCAATCTCTTTGCTTTAAAGGGTTCAGCCAAACAAGAATTCCTCAGAACCTCAGTAGGATGAGAACATTAACATCTCACTAATTTAGCCCTCAAAGAGGGACACACCTTCCCTCAGGCAGGAAGAAATATGGTATTTTCCAAAGCTGCCATCTCAAAGTTAGAAGAGCCACGAGCCAACCACTGGCTTACCTTACAGGAGCACAATTAAAGTTTGGATTGAATTTTGGTGACTTGTTTTAATTGCTTTAAATTCTAAAATCATAATTTGTTCATAATTGCTCCCCAGCAGTGATTTGCTAGAGTGCATTGCTCCCACACTAGAGAGCTGCCAGCTGTAAGATAGCAGCACACATTACCTCCCACCCTAGAAGTGATTTTCCCCTTCCCCAGCACTTGGTATCAGCCACGTCCCTTTCCATTCCCTCCCCACACCATCCTGGGGCCAGGCTGTGTCTCCTGGCTGGATATGCCCAGCAAACTCTGGGCAGAATTTATTAAGACTGAAACAACAACACCAACCAACCAACAAACAAAAACCAGCTGGCCTGAGAATCAACTCTTACCTGGTTTAACCTTTGGGTATCCCTGGGAGGACCCACATGCCTGCAAAGAAGAGAGCCTTACTGTAGGCTTGAGTACTGCTGCCCCCACTTGGGAGAGATCCCAGCCTGAGACCCACAGAACAGTCTGGGTTGGAAGGCACCCCAAGGACCACAGAGTTCCAACCCTCTGCCACAGGCCAGGCCACCAACCTTGAGGTTCAAGAACACAGTTGCTCAAGGGCCCATCCAAGCTGGCCTTGAACAGCTCCAGGGAATGAAACCCACAGCAGCCTGGTAAGTTGGGGGTTGGTTTGTTTGTGCCTGGAGTAAGCCCCTAGGCACCCTCATTTTTTCCACATGTAATAAATATTCACCCCTCCCTCCCTCCAAAAGCATTGCCTGATTTATGCTATTAGACCACAGCCAGTTAAAAAACACCCACCCTAAAACACAGCAAGCAAAGCTGAGTTTTAAGCCACAGAGGATATGCAAAGGAGAGAAGGAATCATAAGCAGGCAGGACACCACACCCAGGAAGGGAGTTTCCTAGCAGGAACCCAGTCCCCACTTCCCATCACTCACCCCCCGGGCAGCATCAGCAGCATCACAGCAGGACTTCAGCATTGCCTTGGGAGCCTGCCTGCCACCAGCTGGTCTCCATGCCCAGGGCACCAGGAGCAGGGCCAGAAGTATTGGGGAGCATAAAGACTTCATAGCAGAAGTTTACCAGAGGCACAACATTAAAATGAGACCCCAAAAGAAAAGCAAAGCCTCTCCCCTTCTTAAAATTATCACCCAGGCTGAGTAAATGCAAACACACCACCCTCCCCAGCCCCTCTCCAAAACACATCCCTGCAGCAAAAGGCCTAGGCTGGGAGCCCACTCACTCATATAGCACCCTACTACTGCTGTGATAGCAATTAGCTAATCAATGAAATGAGGCCAGCTATTGCTCATTAGGGACAGAACTGCTCTTTCATTTGGTATTCCTTTTCTGGGTGTTTTGGTGAGACAGCTTTGTCTGTTTATAATCCTATAAACTGGAATTAAAGTGATACCCGACCCAGAAGAACAGCCCAAGGTGCTTGTGCTCTTAAAAATATTTTTTAAAGGATTCAGTTAGTGGAGGGGGATGCCCTCCCTCTTTTCCTCTTTCTCCTCCCCCTCCCCCCCTCCATGTAAAAGCAAACCTCTTCATCACAAGGTTTTAACAGGCTTCTGCTGAAGGCTGTGATTTCCCCTAGGCTGCACTATCCTGAGTGAAACAGGTGAAACCACCTTGAAGCACAAGCTGCTCCTCTCCTCATCTACACTTAGTGAAGTGTGGAAAGCAAATAGCCTGGGTGAGACGTGTAAATTATTAGATGCTTCAAATTCTTTCAGCTGAAACTGTCTACCTTGTCATTAGGGGCCATGAAGATAAAGCAATTAGCCTGTTTGACACGTGGATTTGACAATATTCTTTTATAATGTCAGTCATCATTTAGTAATTTGTTTTTTAAACCCTTTTTTTTTCTTTTTTTCTTTTTTTTTTCTTCTAAGTCATCACACCTTGACAGGCTGACAGATGTTCAGGGACAAATACACCCATTTTTTGCATGGGTTGAAATAAGCAGCACATCAAACCCCAGCTGCCCTGAGTTTGCAGCAGCATTGGTGGGAACAACTATGTCCCAGCTGGGTCATAGCATTCAAGGTGCAGTCTCACCAGGGCCTAGTACAGTGGGATGATCGCTGCCCTGGTCGTGCTGGCCACATTTTTCCTGATACAAGCCAGGATGCCACTGGCCTTCTTGGCCACCTGAGCACGCTGCTGGCTTACATTCAGCCAGCTGAAGATCACAGTCCTAGGTCCTTTTTCACCAAGCAGCTTTCCATCCTCTCTTCCCCAAGGGTTGTTGTGACCCAAGTGCAGGACTTGGCACTTGGTTTTGTTGAAACTCATACAATTGTCCTCAGACCATCAATCCAGCCTGTGCAGATCCCTCTGTAGAGCCTTCCTACCTTCAAGAAGATCAACACTCCCTCCCAACTTGGTGTCATCTGCAGACCGAGGGTGCACTCAATCCTTTTGTCCAGGTCAGTGATAAAGATATTGAACAGGACTGGCCCCAGCACTGAGCCCTGGGGAACACCCACCACTTGTGACCAGCCTCCAGCTGGATTTAACTCCATTCACACAACACTAGGCCTGGCCATCCAGCCAGTTTTTAACCCAGCGAGTACACCCATCCAAGCCACAAGCAGCCAGTTTCTCCAGAATGCTGTGAGAAATGGGGTCAGAGGCTTTACTAAAGTTCAGGTAGACACCACCAACAGCTTTACCCTCACCCACTAAGCGGGTCACCTTGTCATAGAAGGAAATCAGGTTAGTCAAGCAGGACCTGCCCCTCATAAACTTTCATAACTGGGCCTATTGGCCTGGTTGTCCTGCACATGCCACGTGATGGTACTCCATATGATCTGCTCCATAACCTTCCCCAGCACTGAGGTCAGACCAACAGACCTGTAGTTCCCACGATCCTCCTCCTGGCCCTTCTTGTGGGTGGGTGTCACATTGGCTAACCTCCAGTCAACAGCAACCTCCCCAGTTAGCCAGAAAAAGTGGCTTGGTGAGCACTTCTGACAAGCTCCTTCAGTACCCTTGGGTGGATCCCATCTGTCCCATAGACTTGTGTGTGTCTAAGTGGTGCAAACTCCATGTAAATGTGGTTTACCTTTATGAACATCATACAGGGTTGTGCTACTAGGATGTAAACCTTGGAAGATATGGGAGGTCACTAAGGTATCATCTAGTTCACCAGCAGAACAGGAGCATTTGCTTCAGTTTAACTTAGCAGATGGCAGACCAGAGATGGTGAAATAAATCATAAGGCCAGGGTTTTTTTTTAATTTGCTGATATGTAAGTATTTGAGTGAGGAATTTCAACATGTAGGAAATGTTTTCATTTATTTGTTTGGTAGCTACTTATTTGGTTTTATCATGAGTATTTCCAGAAAATCATCATTTCTCCATTAGGATGTTTGGCTGCTTTGACTAAATCCTCATGCTCAGCAATTGTTTGTTTTCTAGTTTATTTTGGGGCTGCCTGGCCTGAGAGGATCTGTTGGAGGAGAGATGGTGGGCACATCACACTGCCCTTGTGTCAAGTTTCATGAACACTGCACCAAGGGGCCAAACCCCCCCAGATTGCAGGGTCACATCCAGTCTCCCAGCTCCTGCAGTTCCAGTTTCTTGGGACAGGGTTCAATCTCTCCCAGGATGAGTCAATGGACCCAACATGACCCTCAGCAGCTGGGCAGTTCCCAAGCTGCTGAGTTACTTGGGCTGGTCAAAGACGCTGGAGGAAACAAAGCTGCCTTGGAGACCCTCCAGTGCAGACAGGGACATCAAAGGGAGAGTCACCAAAAAAGCAAGAGTTACCTAGACAAGCTGATTTCAGAAAGTGCTCGAGATTCCTCCCCACCCTGGGCAGCATGAGAGACCTGGAGCTCCTACTTAAAACTGTTCTGCTGTCACCTATACAGCAACACAGACTGGCTGAGAGCTTCATAGATAAATTTACCATCTACCTCCCTCTAGTGAATGAATTGCTGCATGAAGAGAGAGGGAAAATCATGCTGAGCAATAGTTGGTTTTATTTTATTCCTTAGACAATCCAAGTAACTCAACCCTTCCATTTTTTTTTCTGTTGCTTAACCAGGACTCTCTCACACACCTCAGGTGAATGGGACGAGCTCTAAGGGGAGGGGGTGAGAAATCAGGATTTGCTCATCACTGTGAAAAATACTAGGAAATGTTGCTTTTGCAAACTAAAATGGGTTGCTGTCATTTTTATGCTGACTTGTGAAGTGGAGAACTAGGAGGGAGCATTGTTACTATAGTTTGGCTATTATGGCAAAACCACTCTCAAATAAGGGTTAAGAAGTAACTGAAGGAAATAAAAGCTCAACCAACAGGCTTCCACAGTGCTGATTAAGGCAAACAAGCAAGACAATGCCAGGCTTCACTATCTAAGCAGAGGCTACCAAATTAACATGCACAATCTGAAACCTGTATGGAGCTTTGGTTTCCTTCAGCCCCATGGCCCATGTCAGTTGCCGGGAAAAGTTAAGATAATCACAGAATCACAGTAGGGGTTGGAAGGGACCTCGAGAGATCATCGGGCCCACCCCCCCTGCCAAAGCAGCTCCCCAGCTCATATTACATAGATAGGCATCCAGACGAGACTTGAATATCTCCAGAGAAGGAGACTCCACACCCCCTGGGCAGCCTGTCCCAGGGCTCTGTCACCCTCACTGGGAAAAAGTTCTTCCCCATGTTGGTGCGGAACTTCCTGTGCTCCAGTTTACAGCCATTGCCCCTTGTCCTGTCCCCACAGACCACTGAAAAGGGGCTGGCCAATTCCCCCTGCATCCCATGTCTAAGATATTTATAAACACTAATTAGGTCCCCCCTAAGTCTTCTTTTCTCCAGGCTGAACAGACCCAGCTCACTCAGCCTTTCCTCACAGGGGAGATGTTCCAGACCCCTTATCATCTTCGTAGCCCTTCTCTGGACTCTCTCCAGAAGGTCCCTGTCTTTTTTATACCAGGGAGCCCAGAACTGGACACAGTAAAGTAAGGACAAGGACAAGTGTGACTCTGTGTGATAATGAAGACAGTTCAGCTCGGGACACCTGGACATCAGTTTTCACTGCCAAACTGGCTCTCTGTGTGTGGAGACATCTTGCTTAGACGTTCTTGGTGTTCCAGGACTGTTAGCTTGCAGGTGTTCCTTTAAACACTTCCCTTTGATCCTTTTCTTAGCAACCACCTAGCAACTATCCCCAATCACTCTTAATTACGGCGCCATTGTAATACTGAGCCCTGGTTAACTTTTAAGTTCTGTGATGGATATCCATGTCACTGATAAGCTCTTTTTTTTTAACAGATTTCAAAAGATTGTATTCTTTGGAGCTGGGCAAGTCGCCTAACTAAACACTGAGGGATGTGTCCAGGGTGCCCATCTTAATGGCTCTGTGCTGCCAGAGGAGCTGACAGTGCCGTGCTTGCCGGGGCTACTCTATTATTTATGTATACATTATGTAGAACGAGATCCCTGTATTTAGTTACTAGAGATAAGCATCAGTTTAATTCCCATTTCTTTGTGTCACTCATTAGCAGGATTGATTTTTAGGTCTGTTGGGGCCAAAGATGCAATTATGCTCTTAGATACAATTAAAGGTAGGGGATTTCTCAGGAGCTGATGTTTTCCTTAAATACAGCTTTGGCTTTCCTTGATCACCGGCTACTTTTCATTGACTTGGCTGCTAATCCTCTAGGCTGTCCTCAGGAATGTTTTAAAAGAACAATGCCACCACCCTCCAGTTTACCACAGTGAGTGTTTTACTGATGTTGACAGTGAACCATACAGCTATTGATAAAACCGATACTCAGTTTAGACTTCACGTTTGGTGGAATCTCTATAGACCAATGGAATGAATAGCACACCTGCTAGGTTTCTGTAAGAATCATAGAATCATAGAATGGTCTGGGTTGGAAGGGACCCCAAGGATCATAGAGCTCCAACCCCCCTGCCACAGGCAGGGCCACCAACCTCCAGGCCTGGATCTACACAAGGTTGCCCAGGGCCCCATCCAACCTGGCCTTGAACACTTCCAGGGACGGGGCATCCACTACTTCTCTGGGCAGCCTGTTCCAGCACCTCACCACTCTTTCTGTAAAAAACTTCACCCTAATATCTAATCTAGACCTTCCCTCCTTTAGCTTTAGTCCATTCCCCCTTGTCCTGCCATTATCTACCCTTTTTAAAAGTTGAATCCCCTCCTGCTTATAAGCTCCCTTCAGGTACTGGCAGGCTGCAATGAGGTTCCCCCACAGCCTTCTCTTCTCCAGGCTGAACAAGCCCAGCTCCCTCAGCCTCTCTTTGTAGGGCAGGTGCTCCAGCCCTCTAATCATCCTTGTGGCTCCTCTGAACCCTCTCCAACAGTTCCACATCTTTCTTGTATTGGGGGCCCCAGATCTGGACACAGGACTCCAGATGGGGCCTCACGAGGGCAGAGTAGAGAGGGACAATCACCTCCCTGTCCCTGCTGCCACCCCTCTGCTGATGGAGCCCAGGATCCCATTGGCCTTGCGAGCTGCAAGAGCACACTGCTGGCTCATGTGAAGTCTCTCATCCACCACAATCCCCAAGTCCTTCTCAGCAGGGCTGCTCTCAAGAAGCTCTTCTCCCAGTCTGTATCTATGCCTGGGGCATGGGAGAGCTAAGGCAATTTTTCTCTGGTCATTCGGATGTCTTCAAGGCATCTATTCCTTCTTTGTTCTGACCTGGAAGTCCACAGACCCCATTGTTTAAGTGAGAGAAAGCTATAGGATCCATAGGCAACGTACACCTCATCTTAAAGATTTCTGAAATTGATTGCAGAGCATTTCATGTTTGCATGAAGCTCATCTCCCAAGCCCTTAGAGCCAGGTGTTTATGTGTCTATGTCCAGATGTAGAGGCTAGATGTGCTAAGGCCTTCTCTCTGTAAAACAGTACAGAAGGTCTGAAGGTGACAACAAATTGCATCAAGTGAGCAGTCCCTACCTCTCTTCATGTACCTGGTAAGCAAACAGAACACTGGCAGGGCAGAGCTTCAGCTTTGACCTGCAGACAGGACCTGGGGCAGAGGGGTGTACTCAAACCCATCCTGGACTGAGAGACCACAAGCTTCTGAGTTTTTCCTGGTTGTTTCCTGAGATGGAAACAAATGCTGCTGTACTCTGTCAAAGCAAGGTCTAGTGGACATTTGCCAGCAGATGGGTCTCCGTGGTGGGAGATGTGCCTTCAGCCACACCAGCCAGCTCAGCACCGACTCATAATTGGGCTGGCCCAGGATTCCTGAAGCCTTGCTTGGAGGCAGCAAAGCCTTCACCCCTGGGGTCAAAGCCTGCTCAGCAACCTCATCTCTACTGCACTTTGATCACTGCCTTACTGTTTTATGGTATGGTTTATCCCAGGCAGGTGCACAGGGTAATTATCTACTTAAACCCAAAATATTGTCCCTGTCTTTCCCCCAGCTGAGCTGTGGGAGGCTTGCTTAGACCAACTACCACATCTGCAAAACAAGAGCTGCTGGTCCTCACCCACTTCTGACCTCCTGCCTCAACCTGAAAGATGCTCCCAGTCCCCAGGGAAGCACAACTGGTGGCACCAACACTAGCACCAGCTCCCACTTGCAGCTGTGCTGAAAACCAGTATCACTCAAATAAAAGAACAGAACGATCACAAAGAAGTCTACAATTAACACACAGGTTGCAACATCTTGTTTAGCCAGCGATGGCAGTCTCAGGTGTTGGCACTATTTTTTCCCCATGTGATTATCCCATGGGGTAGAGGTGGGGGGTGTGTGTGTGTGTGTTCATCAGGTACATGCTGCTGCTGGGGCAAGCATCTCCCTGACACCTCATTAACAAGGCAGGAAAAAAACCCCAAATCCCTGTTTATTTCTTTTTTCTTCCCTCCAGGGTGACTTTTTTTT
>VZTU01031615.1:988-29546 GCA_013400835.1 Zapornia atra
AGAGAGTGGTGAGGGGCTGGAACAGGCTGCCCAGAGAGGGGGAGGATGCCCCGTCCCTGGCAGTGTTCAAGGCCAGGTTGGATGGGGCCCTGGGCAACCTTGTGTAGCTCCAGGCCTGAGGTTGGTGTCCCTGCCTGTGGCAGGGGGGTTGGAGCTCTCTGATCCTTGGGGTCCCTTCCAACCCAGACCATTCTGTGATTCTATGATTTCTTTAGTGAAACTGCTGGGCATGTGTGGTGTGGGTGCGTGACAACACTCTGCCTGTGCCTTCCTTCTGTTTCCAGGAGTGCCCACCCCACTGGAGCAGCAGCCTTGAGCCTGCTCCTCATCTGTGGGCTGCTGCATTTGTACGTGTCTTTGGAAGGAGCTTCCTGGCAGAGCTTCGGGTGTCTTTCTGCCAGAGACAGGGAGGGAAACTTTTTGGCACAGCCTGGCATGCCTCCCACGTGTGCTTTTCCTTCCCCTCTGTTCACATCCCCTGTGCTCTGGGGACAGCCTGCCCCTGCCCTCTCCTCCCAAGGCTGAAGGGCTGCTTTTCTCCACAGGCTTCACGGGCGCAGTGAGGAAAGCGACCAGCAAGAATCCCTGCACAAACTCCTGACTTCTGGAGGACTGAGTGAGGATTTCAGCACCCCTTACCCTCCCCTCAGAGCTAACGTCATTGAAGCTATTAATGAGCTGCTGATAGAACTAGGTATGGATGGGTCTGAGCTGCTCCATGAGTAGAGCTCCTTATGGAATGGGAATGATGTTTAACCCTGCTCTTAGGTGGAAGCAAAACAGCAAGGATATGGGAAGCTTTATCTGAAAGAACTAAGGAACATGTCCTGTTGTTTCCAGGACTTTGTTTAAGCCTGCTTTGGCTTACAGGGAAATGGGTGGAACATTGTGGGGGGGGCTGTTGGCTCTTTAATTGAGTGCTGTGAAGAAGAGTATCAAAAGTAGGCCAAGGTTGCACTTAATCCCCCCCCCCACATAACCTGACCCTTCTGCACACAACACTGTGATACACTTTTCTTTCTCTGCAATCTTGTGACAGAACAGGCACCAACCCTCCCTCTAAGGCCCAGGTTGCCCTGCCTCTCCTTTACATGCAGTTCTGGTGGTATCAACCTGTACTACCATGGATTTTCTGTCTCTAGTTGTGTGGGCATGGTGGCTGGCTGAAGTGATGCTGACACAACCCCCTCCTCATGATGGAGTTTTCAATACAGCTATGTCTACATGTAGCTAGGGAGTGTGGGGCATAAAAGGGACAGCTGCTTGGTACCTTTCCACTGACAAAAAGAATGGGGAGAGAAGCTGCTCTTGGGCCAGCAGGGACAGAAAGGTGATTGTCCCTCTCTGCTCTGCCCTCGGGAGGCCCCATCTGGAGTCCTGTGTCCAGAGCTGGGGCCTCCAATACAAGAGAGATGTGGGACTGTTGGAGAGGGGTCAGAGGAGCCACGAGGATGATCAGAGGGCTGGAGCACCTGCCCTACAAAGAGAGGCGGAGGGAGCTGGGCTTGTTCAGCCTGGAGAAGAGAAGGCTGCGGGGGGCCCTCATTGCAGCCTGCCAGTCCCTGAAGGGAGCTTATAAGCAGGAGGGGCTTCAACTTTTTAGAAGGGCAGATAATGGCAGGACAAGGGGGATGGATTAAAGCTAAAGGAGGGAAGGGTTAGATTAGATCTTAGGGGGAAGTTTTTTCCAGAGAGAGTGGTGAGGGGCTGGAACAGGCTGCCCAGAGAGGGGGGGGATGCCCCGTCCCTGGCAGTGTTCAAGGCCAGGTTGGATGGGGCCCTGGGCAACCTTGTGTAGCTCCAGGCCTGAGGTTGGTGTCCCTGCCTGTGGCAGGGGGGTTGGAGCTCTCTGATCCTTGGGGTCCCTTTCCAACCCATGCCATCCTATGAATCTCCCAGTACCCACAGCATCCCGTTAGTAACAAACAATCTCATTGGACAACACGCACAGGCACCAGTGTTGCTTCTCCCCGGCTGCTCGCCCACCCCCTGGCTTCCTTCTGTTGCAGAGGGCACGACCGATAACATCGCCATGCAGGCGCTGGAGCACATCCACTCCAACGAGGTGATCATGACCATCGGGTACTCGCGCACCGTGGAGGCCTTCCTGAAGGAGGCTGCCCGCAAGCGCAAGTTCCAGGTGATGGTGGCAGAGTGCGCGCCCTTCTGCCAGGTGAGGCCCGGGCTGGCCCTCTGCCTTGTGTGGTGTCCCTGAGCTCTTGCCTCTATGGAAGACTCTCTTTCATTATGGAAACTCCTCTGCAGTTGAGAGATCAAAGCCAGCTTGTTGTCCTACCCCATGTCCTTCAGTCAGAGGGCTGTGTTTGTGCTGTACTGCTAAGTACTTCAGCAGTTCTGGCAAGAATTGAGTGCTGCTTTCTCTGTCTGCTCTGCAGGAGTCCCCAGGGACCAATGGCATTCTCTTGTCTTTTTAGGGTCATGAAATGGCTGTCCGACTGTCCAAAGAGAACATTGAAACAACTGTCATGAGTGATGCAGCTATTTTTGCTGTCATGTCTCGAGTCAACAAGGTAAGGACAGCTCCGCTGGGAGGAGGGTGCTTGTGGCAGGGTGGGTGTTCAGGCCTCCCAAACCAGCTGCAGATCCCAGCAGTTGAGGGACACGTTTCTTCACTCCAAGTTGTCATAGTTCCTGGTGGAGATTCTCTGTGGAACCCCAGGTCAGTGTGGTGATTAACTGTGCACAGTGATAGATTCCCCTGCTTTAGTGGCTAACGGGCACGAGAAGTGCCAGGAGACCCTCAGAGGATTAGCCTCCCTTCTTAAAGCAGATGGAACAAAAAGCAGCATTTCTAAAGGAGGGAAACTCCCCTTGCCTGGAACCCAAGATGGGTGGTGAAGGGAATCACCAAGGTGTCTCTTTTTAGGCAGTCCTGTTCTGTACTTACAGACATGAAGACTTGGCACTCCAAACTAAAACAACCAACCAAAAAAACCCAGTACTTGTAACATCATAAAACCCAGCCACAATATAGACAATTCTTGTCTATATTTTAAGCTGCTTTATGTTACTCCTGTTTTACAGCAAGGGAATTGTAACTCAACTGCTGGCTGCACCTTGTACAAAGCTTACTCTGAAGGCTTACAGAAAAACAGGGAACACAGCCCCAGTTTCTGCTCGGTGTTCCCTGCAGTAGAACTAACAGTTGCCCTCTGAAGGTCTCTGTGCTGGCCTCATCATGCTGGAGTCATGCTCTTGTTAGAGAGCAACGTGTCGTTGCAGAGCCAGGGCCAGATGAAACATAGGGCAGCTGGCTGCCTAATCTAGCTCCAGCATTTGCTGGCTGCGCTGACAAACTCCTCTAGTTCATCAGGGGCAGAGTGTGAGCCAGTTAGGTGTTCCTTCCCCATTTTGCCATGGAACGTGCTCTCTAATGCTGATTTTCCTTTTCAGGTCATCATTGGTACAAAGACAATCCTGGCCAATGGTGCTCTGGTTGCTGTGAGTGGGACTCACACTCTGGCACTGGCAGCTAAACACCACTCCACTCCTCTCATTGTGTGTGCTCCCATGTTCAAGCTGTCGCCTCAGGTAAGCTCAGCTGCAGTTTGGGACTGCACCTGCTCTGTGTCGAGGTGGAGGGTGATTTTATGGTTATGGAAACTTAGAATGAAGAGCACCAACTGCTCCAAGGTGAGGTTGGTAACTCAGCCATCTCCTCCATCTAGTGCTGTCACTTCAGGTAGGAGATCCTCACCCAAATCTGGCACATCTGAAGATCCTGATGCAGCCTCCTCTGCCACATGGGCTGAGTAAGCACTGTGTTTGGTATAAGGATGTAGACCACTGCCTGCTGGAGACTGACATGACCATACTTGGTTTTCTTTGACCACAGCAGATTTCAGTGCATAGGTTTAGTGTTGAAAGACCCTCTGTACTGACAGAGGTGGGTGGAGAGGCTCTGCAAATCTCCTTACACTCAGTACTTTTTCAGTATTGTCAGATGAAGCTGCAGACTGAGGAGGTCACTTCCATGCTCCAGTTCCTTCTGCTTTGCAGAAGAGCAGCCAGGTCACAGGCAGCTTCTTAAAGCTCTGAGGAAAAACTCTTCACCTGTAGATCCTACAAAGTTTCTAGGCACAGGCACTGTGCAGTTATGTAAACAGATGTCATACACCTGGCAAGTCATCCTCCTCTGCTTTAGTCCCTTCCACTACCCAGGATCTGTTTTCACTAGGATAATGAGACAGTCTCTTTTTTTTCCTGACCTTCCTGTCCTTTATTTCTCATTCAGTTCCCTAATGAAGAAGATTCATTCCACAAGTTTGTGTCACCACAGGAAGTGCTGCCCTTCACAGAAGGTACTGGTTCTTCCTTATACACACTGGTCAGGCTGGTTCAGGCACCTTTTTATTTTTTAATAGCTCACACAAAATTTAGACAGGACTGTTGTGTAACCCAAGCCAGAAAATCCTTTCCTATTAAGCAGAGAAAAAGTGCTGGGAACAATCCTTATTTTATACCTAACTTTCTATTACAGAAAGGACAGAAAAAGGATTTATTTTGAACACTACCTTGGCACTTTTGTTTCTGTCTGTGTTAGATTACCATGTTTTATTATAGGATTGTGATAATGGTGCTAGGCAGGTGGCAGTTTCCTGTGGGACAGAGCAGATGCCCAACACCAAAGGCAGCTTCCTTTCCTTCCTGCAGCTCAGTTAACTTCTTGAAACTTTGTTACATGATCCACCTGCTGAAACCCAGTATCTCTGCAAGGGGCTTCCCACACAAGCCCCATCTTTAGAAAGGCATCAGGTCCCAAGCCTGTTTCCAGATAGCAAAAACTCCACCACAGCCCCGTTCCTACACGACAGAGACTTCTGACATGATGGTACCAGGTTTGGCCTTCTTGAAATAACAACTTGGGCAAGATCAGGATTCTTCTATTCTATTACATACTGGAAGGGTTTTTTGGCAGTTAGTAAATCTACATCAGAAGGGATCTGGGGCTTTTATCAGTAAAATACCAAAAGAGAATGCTGCCGTTCATCCAGGATTGCTGTGTGCCTGTAACTCAATGGCATCAGTGAGGAAGTTATTCAGGATGTTCCAGTACTGACTTCAGGGTGGCACATGCACAGCCAGTTCCTTCAGGGGCTCAGGAAGCAGTGCAGAAGGCTACAGAATCACAGAATGACAGAACCGTAGGGGTTGGAAGGGACCTCAAGAGATCATTGTGTCCAACCCCCCTGCCAAAGCAGGTTCCCTAGGACAGGGCACACAGGTCGGCGTCCAGATGGGTCTTGAGTATCTCCAGAGAAGGAGACTCCACACCCCCTGGGCAGCCTGTCCCAGGGCTCCCTCACCCTCACTGGGGAAAAGTTCTTCCCCAGGTTGGTGCAGAACTTCCTGTGCTCCAACTTGAGGCCATTGCCCCTTGTCCTGTCCTCACAGACAACTACATGTACTTGGAGTTGCTTTGTGTAATGCTGCTGCTGCTCACTTCACAGGGGAGATCCTGGCCAAGATCAACGTTCACTGCCCAGTGTTTGACTACGTCCCCCCAGAGCTCATCACTCTCTTCATCTCTAACATCGGGGGGAACGCGCCTTCCTACATCTACCGCCTCATGAGTGAGCTCTACCACCCAGACGACTACGAACTCTGATGCCCTGAAGCACCTCACTCTCCAGACACTTCCTAAACTTCCCCTCAGAAAGAGACAACAGCTAATTCAAGTGTATCTTGAGAAGATGGGTTGCTCTGGGGAATTGGCTCAGCACTGTCTTTCCTACCCAGAAGCAGGAGGAGGCAGAGCAGCAGGTTTTCTGCTGTGTTAGAAGCTACGTGGGGCTGCTAACCTACTTGGATTTTGAAAAACAGCAAGGCAGATGTGTAACTCCCAGGGTCAGCTAAGCTGTTACCTCAAAGTATGCCTCAATAAAGGCTGTTTGCAGTGATCCATCTCACTGTTAAGCACTTAGCCTGTATTTTTTTTCTTTAGGAGGAGTTTTACCAGTGTAACGAGTTGCCTGCACCCACGACACAGCAGCAGGCTTGAAGGTGTGCTTTCACATGTCAATGTGGTGGGAATCCCCTGGCAGTTGTCTTCAAATGGATTTTTTGGTAGAGTATTCTGACAATTTTGGGGGTGTTGCTGTAATACAACCCAGCTTTTTGCACAGTGCTGGAATGGAAGTTCCATTCTTGCTGAAAGGCAGACCTTCAGGTGCCCATCAGCTAGCTTCTGTGTCAGAAGGCAAAGCTCAACCTCTTGCTTTGCTTATTCTAGTCTGAGGGTCCTTTTGTATTACTTGAGTGACTGTTTGGGTAAATATCTCAACTCATTGGAAAGCTCTTGATTTTTGTGAGGGGCAACATGGACTGTCTCAGAAATCTCAGGCTCTTGCAGGTCAGTCAGATGACTTCTCCTTAGTCCCTTGTATCAATGTATGGCAATATGCTACACCACAGTTAAGGCATCAGACAAAAGTAGCTTGCACTCCTTGTTTTGCTTGTGATTGAGCAGATATTAGTACCTCTGTGATTTGGTTTGGAGTTGGATGTCTGTGATGAAACAAAAATGTCATCTTTAACTGATCTGAAATTAATTTCTACTCCTCTACCTTAGGCTGAGACACAAAATAGAACTGGAACCTGAAGGGGAAAAAAAAAATGGTCTGCCTATTGTAAAAAATGCAGTTGGCTATTTAGTTATTTCTGTGGGGATAGGTTTCTGTACCCTGAGAATGTGGGCCTGTGCTAGGATTTAGAAATCTCTCACTCAAGAATGCAAACTGCAGGGAGCTGGAGCAAACAGCTGGGTGTGTCATTCACTGCTTAGTTCAATAAAAAGAATGTTTTTTGATCCTAAATTGACCTAAGCTGGTCAGTCCTCATTCCAACCACTGCTGTGAGCCCAAAGAAAGCATTTAGCATATTAATTTTATTAATAAATACCTCTCCATTTTCAAAGCACTATAAAATACATTAAGTAAAATTTAGTCTCCTCTCTCTTAGCAGCACACCATGCTTGCAGAGGAAAAGCACTTTACTAACTGCAAGTGGCTGCAACTTCTTCCATTAGTCAAGTACTGACATAAGGCTTGGGCTTCCAATGTAATTCCTTAATGCTGAAGATGCTTCTCCAGGCTACCAGGGCGAGCTCCTCCTTCCAAGTTCTCTCTGATCTCTGCTTCTTAGGTCAGTACTAGGAGCAGAAGAACTTCAGTGACTACACTGGCTCAGAAACTTGGCTCTGCACGAGGCAGAGTTGCCTAATGACAGCAGGACCTGCATCATACCAACCCTTCTGGTGGGTGCAGCTTACAGTCCTAACTTATTATGGCCTTTTTTTGTCCAAATAGGTGCCATGCTCGTGCCCTCTTCCGAAGTCTAGCCATGTTAGGCTTAGGCTGGAGGGAGAAAAATTAAGAAGCACTAAATTAGAAGTAAAGGAGCATCAGTGCCTCCATACTCTGCCCTAATACAGTAATCCCCAAGTCTCTTCAATAGCTAACTCCACCTGACTTTCAATAGAATCCAGTTACTTAACACTTGAAATCCAAATACATGTTTAACTTAAAGGATTAGTGGACACATTCAAGTCAGTGTTGCCATTCAAATGAAATATGGCAAGATCACTGCTAAAGTGTTTGCAAGACAGGGGTTTAATGTGCTCAAGTTTTGTTCTATTAGTAACAACTATGTAAAAATTTGAGTAAGATACAGCCAGTGATGATGGTGTCAAACCAGACCATTCTAGTTCTAATACACACATACATGACATGCCTCTCAATCCAGAGTGTGTGTTATCAGAGGTGTTATCTGTGTCCCACACTGTACCTGCTTTTCCTGCTGTAGGTGGTCTATGTCTGCAAGAGGCATCATGGAAGGTCTTCCATGGGCACACTGGAAGGGCAGCTGGCAAGATGACAAAGCTTCAATAAGCTTGCAGCTCTCCTCTAAAGTCAAATGCTCATTAAACTTAATTGCACCTGAAAAAAAAAACCAAACCATACAAATTCTTCACTAATGCTACCACCAGTTCCATAGGCTTTACCAGTTCTTTGTGCCTGCTGCTGGCAGGCATCAGTTCCAAGACCAAATGCTATGCCTGCTGCTAGGTCCTTTCTCAGAAGTAAGCATCTAGTGGCATCCAGAGGAAATCCAAACAGAACATCAGGGAGTTGTTTCAGAGGTGTTGGCAATCTTCAGCCTTCACACATGCACAAGAACATCTGCAATCTACCTTTCAGTGTTTGGGGACTTGTATATATTGTGTGCCATTTGTAGAGTGCAGTGACACTCTGTGAAAATAGATGCTTTTGGTTCATGTTTACACCTTGAGCATAATCTTAATTGTGTGTGGCACAGGATCTGCCACAAGAGCCTAGAGCTACTGCAGTCTACACCAGTAAGGTCTGCTCATTTCCAGGTGCTGGAAAGCAACAGTCCCTTAGAAGATGTTACTGCTTACTGCACTCCTTCCAAAATCCCTTAAAAGGGCACAGGCACACTTAAACTTGCACTTTTGATACTTAAATGAAAGAAAAAAATGCTTTTTGGGAAGAGTGTTTTAAGTGTTCTTTCCTGCTTGCTTTCAAGCAGATTCCAGCCCCTCTCCCTGTCCCTTCACAGAGCTGTTGTTTGAATGGTTTAGAGCTCATACGGATGAGCGCGTCTTAGAGCTGTGTTCTAGGTGTGTTTCATGTGAGGGCTGGAGAGCATGCTAAGCCTGTACATGAATAAATCAGACAAGGATTGCTTGTCCCTCTCAGTGCTGTCCATGAAAAGATCATTATTTCACCCCTATGAAACACATGCAGTCTGTAATAGCAGGATTTCTGCAAACGCACTCTGAAAACACTGCTCCTTGGAGCATCTTGTGTAGAGACACAAAGAATCATAGAATCATAGAATGGTCTGGGTTGGAAGGGACCCCAAGGATCAGAGAGCTCCAACCGCCCTGCCACAGGCAGGGACACCAACCTCCAGGCCTGGAGCTACACAAGGTTGCCCAGGGCCCCATCCAACCTGGCCTTGAACACTGCCAGGGACGGGGCATCCACTACTTCTCTGGGCAGCCTGTTCCAGCCCCTCACCACTCTCTCTGTAAAAAACTTCCCCCTAATATCTAATCTAACCCTTCCTTCCTTTAGTTTTAATCCATTCCCCCTTGTCCTGCCAATATCTGCTCTTTCAAAAAGTTGAATCCCCTCCTGCTTATAAGCTCCCTTCAGGGACTGGCAGGCTGCAATGAGGTCCCCCCACAGCCTTCTCTTCTCCAGGCTGAACCAGCCCAGCTCACTCAGCCTCTCTTTGTAGGGCAGGTGCTCCAGCCCTCTCATCATCCTCGTGGCTCCTCTGACCCCTCTCCAACAGTTCCACATCTCTCTTGTATTGGGGGCCCCAGCTCTGGACACAGGACTCCAGATGGGGCCTCACGAGGGCAGAGCAGAGAGGGACAATCCCCTCCCTGTCCCTGCTGCCACCCCTCTGCTGATGGAGCCCAGGATCCCATTGGCCTTGCGAGCTGCAAGAGCCACTGCTGGCTCATGTTCAGTCTCTCACCCACCACAATCCCCAAGTCCTTCTCAGCAGGGCTGCTCTCCAGGAGCTCTTCTCCCAGTCTGTGTCTATGGCTGGGATTCTTCCGACCCAAGTGCAGCCCCTGACCCTTGGCAGTGTTGACCCTCATTAGGGTCACTCAGTCCCACCTTTCCAGCCTGTCAAGGTCCCTCTGGATGGCTTCCTTTCCTTCTAGGGTGTCGACCACACCACTCAGCTTGGTGCCATCCCCACACTTGCTGAGGGTGCACTCAATCCCATCATCAGTGTCACTGATAAAGCTGTTAAAGAGCACCGGTCCCAAGACAGGTAAAAGGGTAAAGCAAATTAAAAGTAAGAATGAAAGAAAAGTATGGTTTTCCTACCATGACAGGCCTGGGAAGCTAACACCTTCAGAAATGTCAGAGGCAGAGTTGATCCCCGTGCTCCTCCTCCTGTGGTCTGCACTAGCTAAAAATAGTAAGGGAACATCATCTTACTTTCCAGTTAATAAGAGGAAAAGGAAGAACTGGAACACAAAGGAAACTAAAAATGAGGAAAAGCTAGTGGATTATCTAGCTCCCCTCTCTCATTTGAGGCTTAACACACTTACTGCCTTTGGTTCACACAGTAAGTTTTGCATTAGTATAGTCAGCTTTAAAAGCAAGCAGCAACTCACCTCAACTTGTTCTTGAATAAGCTCCTGGAAAGAAAAAGGAGGTACCATCAGTTGCTATTTCTCCTTCTCATTGCCCATACCCTGCTTTGGCCACATCTGTGTATCATCTACTGTGTAACTGACAGAACCATAAAAATGATGCTATTGCTAGAACAGTGACCAGGGAGTGAAAGATCTGGGTGCAAGTCCTGACCTCTTACAAGTATCTTATCAGACTTCAGACTAATTACTTGGTTTCCCTCTGTATCAGCTTCCTATCTGCAGAGTGGGTATAATGGAACTCTCATATCTCAGAGTGCAATGAATGCATGTTATCTTTAAATAGTTGCCCTTTCTTCTGTGGATAACAGTCCATATGGACTTAATTTCTGATGTCTAAGCCACAATCGATTCACAATCAATTATGAATAGGTGCTACCAGTCCCAATTGAAATAAAATGGACTGCAGGATACATCTGCCAAAATGCTCATGAGATCTTGAGGTGTCAACTAAGAATGAATGCTTGTGAGGCAGAGACATGATGCCTACTCTGCTGCTTCTAGTGCTCTTGGCTCCCAAATCACACCACTTCCCAGTTATAGCAAGGCTGGAAAGGAAAATTTAATCAGAATAATCATCTTCTCTGTCTCTTCACATCAAACAAGATGTATATGGCAAGACTGGACTGATGCACAATGGCTCAGCCTAATGCAGAAATAATTTTAAGGAGTCCTGGAAGCAGTTATCATTGTGGAGAACTGCTTACACTGGAAATTGCAAGCAATCAGTTCATCAGTTCCTTCCTCAACCTGCAGAACATCTGGAACAGCAGCTTTTAGAAAGCTGCACTGCCTGTATAGAGGTTAATGAAAATGACTTTGAATCCTAACTAATAATGTTTCTGTATCAGTAATATTACTAATTTTACTGTTAATTCAAGCATTAGTGAACAGTAAACAGTTGAAACATCTGTACTACACACCATTTTTCTTAGCTTCTCCACAGGTACAAGTCTGGAACAGTCTCCTATTGTTTCTGTTATAGTTCAGGGATTTTAGTTGTGGGGCTGTTTAGCTACTAAAAGGGGTGGCACCCATATTTGCCAAGGGACCTCACTGTCTTCTAACAGAGATATCTAATACCCTGGGCCACTAAACCAGAAGATGGCCTGGTACCACCCATACCCAGAGCTGACCTCCACAATGCTCTTCGTGACAGGGTGTCTTCTCCGCCGTAACTCGTTGGCTTCTCTTTCTAGAAAACACAGGGGCACTTTTCTCACTAGGATCATGGAGCTGGTGGTCTCAGGAAAGGATAATTCAAGACCCAAGTCCTCCAAGTTTTTGTAGCAGCATCTGAAGGGGAAAAAAAAACCCACCCCAGAAATAAGATAACCACCACAGTAGCTGTGTCTCCACAGCATACATAAATACTTCTTTAGTCCCCATGTAGGTTTCTTCCTGCAACAGTTCCCAATCACCAAATCCTGAGATTCCAAGGAATTTTGCCCTTTCAGCCTGTATGTAACCACATTTTTTTCACTCCAATCAACTGGGCATCTTTCATGGTTCACAGCCACAAGATCTCAGAGTTCCTGTGTGATGCGGTGAGGAGCTTTTTGTGCCTGAATTTGGAAATCTTATCTTTTCTAAAGATGCACAAGGTGTCTGGTTCACCACAGAAACACTCCAAAAACTGAAATTACACAGCATGAAGAGTCCTTGAAGTCTAATCTAAATAAATAAATAAGTTATTTCAATTGGTGAGTAATGGCAAATATTTACACTGGAAAAAAATGCTCTAAGAAATTGATGCTGGTTTAATGAACTTTATATCCCATTAAGCAAAGAGAACCCAGGAAAGAACCTCTAGTTAAGCTGACATATGTCACCCTGTGGGTGGAAAAATACACACAAAAACCAGGACTTTACAGTCAGATGAGAACTTGTCTTCAACATGAAAACAACTGTAACAACATAGAGTTTATTTTATGAATTCAGGGAATATTCACTTAAAACAAAGGTGGTGAAGGCCAACTTTAGAAAATAGGTTCTTTGAACAAAAAAGAAGCTAATCTAAACTTACTAAAATCAGTCACAAGAATATGGAGATAACTGGTGTGATTTTACCCAAAAACAAAGGCATGTAAAGCCTTTAGGCAGAGCAAAGAGATTGGGGAGAAATGACAGAATCCCAAGTGCTACTGAAACCAAGCAGGCTTTTTTTTTTTTGCTTTTTTTTATTTCTTTTTCTTTCTTTTTTAGGGAAAAAAAAAAGAAGGAAGTTCAGGAGAGTCACGAGAACAATGCAAACAATGCATCACTGCAATGCTTAACAGACAAATAATAGAATCAAAGCTGCAGGTGAACCAGAGGGCCAGCTGAGCTATTAAACAGCAAGCCTAGCTGAAGAGGAAGGTCTCTTAGGGAAGTTAATTTATTTCATTACCTCAAACTTTGCCACAGGATAGAGTCAATACTCTGCTAGCAATAATAACAACAGAATTTAGATTTTTACATTACACTTCTAATTCATAGCATTTTAGTCAAGGATAGTCCTGCAGAGTGACTGTAAGATGAACTGCCAGTGAATACTGACAAAATAAAAGACCCCACAATAAAGCACCAGTATATGCCAGCTCCAGTAAGGTTCTTGAATCAATTATCTTAAGTGGTAACTGAAAATCACAACTGGCATCACACTCCACTGAATAATTTAACCTCTGTCCTTAAAAGAAAGCCACACCTTTCTGATTATCTTACTGATTTTTGTAGTATATTTGTGATTTAGCTGATGAAGAAAAGTAGCTCACAATTTATTTGCTCTTTCAAAAAGTCTCTGATGCCACCTCTTAAAAGTGGATAGAGATGAAAATCCAAAAAGTTCTCATGGATAGAGAAGGAACATTTGTCATGATTCAGAGATTATGGAAAAAAGGTTGGCTGGCAACAGATGGTCAGTGTTCAACAGGACATGAGGCCTGATCTTTATCTTCATCATTGTTTATTAATGATGTGGAAAAGAAGGGGCACAGTCAAGCAGGCAAATTTGTAGAAAACACAAAATTATTTAGGTTAGCTGAGACTAAAGATGATGTTGAACTCCATCAGAACTTCAAACAAGTAGAAAAACTATTAATGAAATCAGTAGGATGAATGCAAAAGGTATAATGAAAAATGGGCCTAAAAATACACTGCTTCTAAAGACAAATAAATGCAAATTATCTGTAGCATTTTGATCTGTTTGTAAGTTTTGTTGGCTTCTACCTAAATAGCCAAATTAAAAGAGAAACCCTCAACTTTGTGTTACATTGTCATGACCATGCAATGAACAAGCAGTTCATGCAAGAACAGTTCATGCATGACCATGCAATAAACAAGCAGTTCATGCAGTAGCCAAAAAAGTAGGCTGTACAAGTCAGTGGGATACCCCCACTCAATATACTGCATCAGTTCTGGCCACCCAGTCTCAGAAGTAAATCCATCCAAAATGGAAAACATTCAAAGATGAGTGGAAAAATAATTCCAAGTTGAACAGGAGGCATTACAAATACAGTGATGCTATCAAAAACATAATTAAGAGGTAAGAAGAACAAGAGCATCCAAATGTTATTGAATTATGAACAGCAACAATTCTGTTCTCTAATTTTTCCCTAAGGCAGGTGGAATGTAACAGGGCCTTACACCTTCCTCTGGAACTTCTGGTCTTGGCCACTGTCACACAAAAGAGTTACCAAACGGATACAGCAGTGATACTGTTATGATTGGAATACACCCAAAAAGGGCTTTACACCAAACAGATGTAGCCCTACAATAGGCAATGATATTAAGGAGTAATTTAAAAACAGTTTGAGAAAAATGAGGTAGTCCTGTGAGTGTCAGATAGAACTTCACCTGAAAATGAAGAACAATGAAGGGGGAAAACAACCCCACACATGCATGTGGCAGGTGACAGACAGGGATCCTGGGGGAAAAGTTTGACTGGTGTCTCATAGGTCTCCAATAGTCCAACAACAAATCTCTACCTAAACTCCTGCAGTACAGAAGGTAAATACCTGAACAGTAGTGAAGCCATTATTCTGAAACATTTGAGAAACTGCTCTCAGCAGGCACCTAAGGATTAAGGAATGCATTTTTGAAGGATTCACAATCCAAACTTTCCTGTCCTTCTCTTCTCAATCAGTGCCAGTTAAGTTAGTGATGAGATTGATACTATGGGCTCTGCACTCCAGGGCACACTCCCAAAACCTGAGCCCCAGGCAGTAAGATCTGTTGGAGACTGCCTTGGCACTCTTCTTGCCCACACATGAAGGTTTACTTTCCCAAGGAAACCACACCAACGCTGGAGAGGCACAGAGATGGCACGCCACAGTGTTTCAACTTGAGATGTAAGGACATGTCTGAGAAGCACACCTACTTTCCTCAGCATAGCTATAGCCAATTGGTGTCAGCTCAGGAAAGAATCATCAGCTTCTTTCCTGAGCTTTTTTGGTAGCCTAGCAATAAATAGACATGTCCCTGGTCAACAGAGCCACCCCCAAAAGTTTAGAGCTATCACCCATTACTAACCGTAGAAGCCTTCTTTGTTCTTCTGTAACTTCAATCTCCAAAGGGGGAGAGATGGAGGAGGACAGTAATTTCTTCTTGCCACATGCTGCAGCTTCCTTCTCATAGGAATCTGTGAATGAGTCGTTTAGAAGTATCCCCTCTTAGAATATTTACACAGGCATTACCCTTAATGACCCTATGGTTTGGCATGTAATCCTCTGTTTGGATTAAAAAGTGACCACAGAATGCCTTCTCCTGAAATTTGTGGAGGACTGGGAATGTCACAAACCAGACATCTAGTCCCTGAGGAAGGGTTGGTTAATGCCACTTTGTTTTTTTCCCACCAGTTCCAAAAAAGAGTCACCCTAAATAGCAGAAAAAATACTGATATATTTAGCTCAACTCTCAGAGAGCAAGTTTTCCACAGAAAAGTCTGATACAAATGGCATTAAAATACTATTCATTAAGCATTTCTCCCTTCAGCCTTTTAACTTTTTTCAGTACCTGACCAAAAGGAGCAGAGTTCCTGGAACCCTCTCTGCAGGAACTGTGCAGTATTTGTTGATGAAAGAGAAGGTCAATGATTTTTAAGTACTTGATGGATGGCTATTGTGCTTTTTAACACTGAAACCAGTGGCTAATGAGCTTACAGAGAAGACTATTATCTCTTTGCAAACAGTTTCAGATTGTGGAAATTTCAGGCTTTATGCACAGTATTCAGCTAAAAAAAGGAACCGAATGAACTGTGCTCTTTACTCTGCATCCCATGTCTTATTCTTCATAGTGTAACCACATAATCTTATTGATGTTGTTCTATTTCCTCTTCATTGTTTTTCCTATCAGTCTTCCTGCTCTTTCATTATGTCAGGACTATTTTAGTTTGATCTGTGGGTAGGGTGTATATCTTCTATTTTTGGAAACCCTGTAAGAATTTTCAGCTGCCAATACTATGACTGCTATAGATACTGAAGGTCTGCCCTCCCTGAGGGATCAGGACAAAGATGATAAATGAGTATCCTATAGGTTCCACACATCCCAGACAGCTTTGTCTGTACCCTTCTGTGCACTCATGACCTTTTTTCCCCAAGACCAACTGAATCCTCTACCTGCAATCAGGTGCTCCAAGCGGATCCGCTCATGAGCCGCGTGTTGGTCCACCAAAATGAGGAGGTTTCCATCTAAAAATGTACCACAACAGATGAGAAACAGGCAACTTGGTACCAGGCAGCTGCACAGGTTGGGAAGAATGACCATTCCCTAGAGGGCCACATTTAGAAGATAACTATCAGCCAGTTTTACAGAAATAAAGTGAGGAGGAGGCTGTGTTGGCAGAACACAAAGTCACTAGAGAACAGAAATTCAGTTATCCAAATTGGCATTTAAATTAAGGTAATTAGATTGAGTCAGAAACTCTTGTCTATTGACATCTTCATCTAACTTCAGAATGAGAGCTGAGGTCACAAGCTGTTCTGTTTGATACAGCCTTGAAAAACGTTGCAAAAACTACTGGCTTTGAATGCCTTTTTTGTACAGCTTCAGCAAGCTCCAACAATGATTATGTCCAGACACCCTGAACAGAGTCTGAAAGATGTTAGTAATTTGAGTACAATCTATTTTTGTAACACTAATCTGAAGGCAGTAGGAACATTTAACAACGTCCAAAATAAAGATGATCCAGGACATTTCAAGTGAAGACTAACATTTTCCTCTACTCCCAGTATCATCCCAAGGCAAGAAGAGAATACTTAAGAGGACAGTGTTCCCCTCTGGATAACTGCACTTTGACAACCACCTCAACTTCATGTTAACAGCCACTCTTACCTGCCTTTTTATCCAGTTCATTCCTAGTGTTGATTAAGCAAGCAATAAATTTATTGTCCACTTGCTGAAGAACCTGCAAGATACTCAGAAAAATCATTCCCCATTGGTATAAATATTTTTAAAATTAAGGCAAATGAAAGAAATTTGGTTATACAAAAAGGATCACATGCAACAAATAGCTAGTAGGATGATTAGAGGAGTAGAAACCATATCTTTTCTAATCCCACAGGCTTAAAGAATTTGGCCTAGCAAAACTGAGACTGAGAAGGTACATAATTACTCTTCATAAATACAGTGGGGGACTAGGTATGGAAAAGGCAACAAATATCTAAGCTAAGACAATACTGGCATAAAGTTAAATGACCATAAATTGGTCATGAAACAGTTTAATCTGGAACTAAGAGAAAGTTTCAAAATATCCAAGGAAATAATTCCGAATTTTTTCTTTATTTTTTTCCCCCAGAGAGACTCCTAAGGGCAAGAGCTCCAGTTGTTCTAAGGTGGAGCTGGAAATGCACAGGGTGGGTTCACTGGTCATGTAAAAGCCTCCTTGAATTGGTGCCCTGCTTCCAGCTGAGGTACAGGTAATTTTCTTTCTAGTGGTTGGTATAGTGATGTGTTTTGGATTTCAAATGAGAATAATGTTGATCACACAGTGATGTTTTTAGTTGTCACTAGGTAGCTGTGGTGTCTGCAGGAAGTCAAGGACCTTTCAGCCTCTCACACCCTGCCCAGGTGCACAAGGAGCTGGGGTTGCACAGCCAGGACAGTTGGCCCAGACTGGCCAGAGGGACATTCCCTACCAGAGAACACCATGCTCTGGATAGAACTGGGGAGGCCAGCCAGGAGGTAGATTCACTGCCTGGAAACACACTGGGCATCAAGTTGGGTTTTTTCCTTCTGCATGTGGTGAGTAATTGCATTTGTGCAACTCTCTGAATTATTATTGTTGTTACTACTATTATTATCTTCCTTTGTTATCCTATTAAACTGTCCTAAAGCCTCCTGTGAGGCTTTTTTCCCACTAACCTCCCCATCCCCCTGGGGGAAGGGGTGAGCAAGAGGCTGTATGGTGCTCAGTTACCAGCTGGAGTTAAAACACCACAGTGAGGAATTAAACCTGTGCACAGCAACACTCTCCAGCATTTGATTTCCTGACATCACCAAAACAAATTGTAAACAACCTCTTTTAACCTGGCCTATAGGAGCCAGGAAGCTTTTTTCCATCCCCCCTCATTTTCTGATGTA
This sequence comes from Zapornia atra, assembly GCA_013400835.1. Lineage (NCBI taxonomy): Eukaryota > Metazoa > Chordata > Aves > Gruiformes > Rallidae > Zapornia > Zapornia atra. Next base: position 18,774 of record VZTU01031615.1, read on the forward strand.
GAATTTGCCTCTGTGACTTGATTCCACCTTCTCCTCAAGCACCAGAAATCAACCAGAGCTACAGAGCTTTCTCCTCAAGTTGCACAGCCCGAGCTCACTCTGAATTCTGTCTCACAACATGTGCACTGTTCACCTCCTAGGTAAAAATGAACAGATGATCCTATTTCTTTGCAGGGATGCAAGACATGAATGACTCTTTTTATTCTCTTCCTGTGGCATGATGCAACATTTTGTGCTTTTTGTCTGAACTGAAATACTACTGAAGGCAGTATTTAGCTTCTTGTCCCTCTCTGCTCTGCCCTCGGGAGGCCCCATCTGGAGTCCTGTGTCCAGAGCTGGGGCCCCCAATACAAGAGAGATGTGGAACTGTTGGAGAGGGGTCAGAGGAGCCACGAGGATGATGAGAGGGCTGGAGCAGCTGCCCTACAAAGAGAGGCTGAGGGAGCTGGGCTGGTTCAGCCTGGAGAAGAGAAGGCTGCGGGGGGACCTCATTGCAGCCTGCCAGTCCCTGAAGGGAGCTTATAAGCAGGAGGGGATTCAACTTTTTAAAAGGGCAGATAATGGCAGGACAAGGGAGAATGGATTAAAGCTAAAGGAGGGAAGGTTTAGATTAGATCTTAGGGGGAAGTTTTTTACAGAGAGAGTGGTGAGGGGCTGGAACAGGCTGCCCAGAGAAGTAGTGGATGCCCCGTCCCTGGCAGTGTTCAAGGCCAGGTTGGATGGGGCCCTGGGCAACCTTGTGTAGCTCCAGGCCTGGAGGTTGGTGTCCCTGCCTGTGGCAGGGGGGTTGGAGCTCTATGATCCTTGGGGTCCCTTCCAACCCAGACCATTCTATGATTACAGTGAACTGGTCCTGAGCAAATAAACTGGCTGGTTTTGTCTCAGCCTGTGCCCCTGCTCTGGACACAGGACTCCAGATGGGGCCTCCCAAGGGCAGAGCAGAGAGGGACAATCCCCTCCCTGTCCCTGCTGCCACCCCTCTGCTGATGGAGCCCAGGATCCCATTGGCCTTGCGAGCTGCAAGAGCCACTGCTGGCTCATGTTCAGTTTCTCATCCACCACAATCCCCAAGTCCCTCTCAGCAGGACTGAATCTAAGCTGAAGCCATACACTTACATTAGCTGTTAAACTAACATTCAAAACATCTGATAAAGAAGCACTAACACAGTTAAACTTGATGCTGTGTTGCCACTTCCAAGAATCGTTTTTCAGGGCAGACATAAATCTTAAGGTGAAATTTCAAGTCTTTCCACAAAATCTGGGATTTGCTTTTGAAACCACTCTGTTCAGGAACTGAATTTGAATTTCTAAGGTCAACAAAAATGGAAGATACAGGATACAGATTTCAGAGGAATATGAACTAGAACAACCTGCCCATTGAAATATCTTTTATTGAACAGAGTTTCTAAGCAGCAGTAAGAGGGCTGTCTCTTGATTTAACCATACAGCCAAGGAATTTTTGAGTCACTTGTACACAGCTGATTAACCATGAGATGATATTAAGATCTGGCATAACATGTGTCTGCTGGTATCACACAGCAACCAAGAACTCTGTTTGTGCTTGTGAAAGTTAGGGATATGAACTATCTCCATGGATACCTATTTCCCACCAGGCAGAAACATCAGGAAACCCCATTTGCTGGGTGGGAATTTGCAGGGGGGAGAAAAGTAGTCAGAGCTCATGTTGTACCTGCATTGAATGAATCATGTCTTTGGTGAAACGGTAAGGATACAAGATATTGTGAATTTTCACAGCCAGATTGTCAGCCTGACTGCTGGTCACATCAACAGCAATCTGTAAAAACAGATGAAACAGGCTATAAAGGATATGGCAAACCCCCCACAGACACACACAAAGTACCCCCAACAAATCAGCTTTAAGAAAAACTGTATTTTGACAAACCAAGCTTTCTATGCAAGGTAAGCACTAACTAAAGATAAGATGCAGCGATTCCCTCTGCTTCCCATCTCCATCTACTTCTCCATCTGGATATTACCTGCTAACTTCAGCCATCGGCTGCTTTCAAGTACCTATCAGAAAACCTGAAGTTAATTATCAGCCAACTTGAGCCCTCAATGGATTGCATCACAAAAGATGTATTACCCTGTAATGAGTCACAGCAACAAACGAACAGAACTGTTCAGAAACTCACCAGCAGGTGGTTTGCTACTCCATCCCTATTGTTTGCAGGTGGAAATGGTTACACACATATGTTTACACACACACAACATGATGATTAAAGATAATGCTATCTCATGACAACAAAGGAAGTTTTTCTAAAAGCTCCAGCATTGTTTCCCTCTCACATGCTATAACCCTGCCAGGCTATAAAAACAAATAGAGTAAAATACATTTTTAAGATCCATTGCATCCCACAGAAGAAAGCTGGGTTATTTTAACTCTCTCCACAAAGAGGACATGCTATAATACAATTTTTCCATCCTTTAACTTTTAATCTTAAGATGTCTATCTATCTCTGCAGAGGGAAAGGCAATTTACAATAATGTTTTGCTTTTGAAATTACCTAAGGCAAAGGATTAGCCTGATACCTTATGCTCTTAGAATAAATCCACAACATTTTACACATAAACAGTCTACAAAATTGCATAACTGCCAGGTTTATAGCTAATATATCACTGAACAACTTCTATGCAATATAAGTTAGAAGGTTAAACTGACTCCTGTTTTAGCATAAGATGTGAGATAATACTTACCTCTGGGTAGGGAACAAAAACAGGATTATCCCATTCTGAAAGCAATGACTGGAGAGACTCCCCTTCAGCATCTAGGAAAGACAGCGTAGATGATATGTCTTGTGGATGGACTGTGACTATCTGTCAACAGAAAGTGCACAGGGCACCTCTACCTATTACAAGTATTGTTTTATTTTTCTCCATCATAAAAAGGGGAGAATGTAGAAATAAACAATGGAACTTAAGACTGAGCTTCTCTATTCTCTGCTTTAACTAGGAAGGACGCTGTGCAGCTTTCTGACTCCTAAACATGCTGCAGCACAATTGAACAGGCCCTGGAAATGGGGAAAGGGGCAAAGGGGAGAAAGACAGACCTGGTTAGCTACCCACTCTCTCTAGACAAAAGGCACATACCAAAAAGGTGATTTCATCCTTTCCATGAAAAAAAAAAAAAAGAAAAGAAAAAAAAAGTGAGGATTGAAACTATTTTTCACATTCCAAGGTTGGAACAAGTACAAAGAAGGGAGTAGGTAATTATTCTTTAAACTTGTGACATAATTTAACAAAGAACTGGGTATTTCATCCTGTAAATAAGTATCCCCTAACCTGCCTTCAACCCCAAAAGATATTTTTTTTCCAGTTCTAGATTTGAGATGACTCACACAGTCCCATTGTTAACAGACCTTGAGTAATTCTGGGTTCCTGTTGGGACATCTGGGAGAATTCTTTGATTTTTTTTTTTTTTTTAACTGCAGAACACTGTGTCCTGGAAAGCTTGCCCTACCTCTCAGATCCTGGCTTGCTAGAGTCTTCTCTTTTCGAGGTCTAGGAAGGAAGGGTAGCACAATCTCGCTTCTAAAGGGATGGCACCTGAACTGAATTCCTAAACACAATATAAATTTACTGCTGCAGATTCACCAGCATGCAAAATTACAAAAAGTTATACAATTACTAGATTCTCATAAATGATCATGTGCTTAGCCCTGTACAAACTAAGAGTATCCTGCAGATTTTCCAATCTAGTATTAAGAAATAACAGCACATATATATTAAAAGCTGAGAATTCTCAGACACATTTGCACCAGGAAATGTATCATTTTAAAATATTACCATGGCTTCTGCAAGACTGTCCTTCTTAAAAATTGGCTGCTGCTTTCATGCCCTAAGAATTATTTCCAGAATCAGTGCAATTAGAAGCATTATTCCCCAAAGGAATGAGGAGTCATATAGTAAAGTCTATGACTTTGCTCTGTTAAGGTGTGGTAAAACTGTCAGTCTATCACCACTCTTATCAATACTTAATACAGTTATCAGGAACTTGCAAAGCTGAAAAGGACAAGCCAGTGAGACAACATGAGATATCAGAGTAAGCCTAACAACATGTTCCTACCCACCCACAAATGATTTCACGATCTTACAAATCAACACCGTTATCGAGGTTATTAAGAAAAGTGGCTCAGGTTTCCAGCACAGCAGTAAACATTTCACCCTTCCTTTGGTACAATTCAGACTTCTATTCTTTGTGAAATAATAAGGAATTAATAAAGTTCCTTTCTATGAAGAAATGAAGGGTGTGCATTCCGGAAAAGTGGCAGAGTGGTAATGCCAAAGCAAACCAGCTGCGTGCTGATAAGCGCGGTATGAAAAGGCTCTACCAGATCCTAGGCCAGTCCATGGATGCCTGACTGTTAGCTCCATTCCTCTAACGATGGTCCTACCCTGGGGACCAGGAATCCTTTTAAGAATCCAAACTGGAAGCCCAGCATGGGAGAGTTAACTCAACATCCCACTGTCACAAACCCCACAGTAGAGGGACAAGTCGGCCTGCTAAGCTGCAGCAAACGCTGCCTAAATTGTCAGGGAAAGGTTTTACCCCTCAAATTCAAAGCAGCATCCACCATCTATACAAACAGAAGTCCAGTATTTTATACATAGATTCATAAAGAAAAATTCATTTCCCTGCTTCTTGTTGCAGGGAAAATCCTTGTTCAGGGCATATATTTTTAAATAAAACTAGGAATCTCTTGCCCAAAAGCCAGTAAGAATTCAGAGCTGGCAGAGGTATTATTAATACAAATTTTCTGACAAGTAACGTCAGAAAAGGTGCTCAGGGTAATAACATATCTAATTTATACATGGAAACCACATACTATTACCATACTTGAGTAGTGATTTTCAGTTGCCTGAAATAGATCGTTAAAATACACTGGCATCATGACATATCAGTCAATAATGTAATAAAAGTAACAAAAATGCAAGCACAGCTGGCAAAACAATGAAGGCCAAGTTGAACTGGGGTGTTAAACCTGTTACAAAGGCATAGCAATAGATTATTCAAAAAGGTATCTGTGGGTGAAATGAAGCTTGAGACATTTTCCTGGAACAATCAGTTTCATCAGCACAATGATGACTGAGCATAGCCTACAAAATCTAGCATTTCTGCTGTGCACATGGCATGTGACTGGAAAGGACAGCATATGGCCACTACTGTCATGGAGGATGACAGGGATTAGTCTCACCTCCATCCACCAACCAGTGTAATTTCCTTAAATTTATGTATGAGATGCTGTTCTTAATGAATCATGGGACTATGAAATTCTAAGTCAACACCATGGGGTTAAAGACACTCCTCTAAAAAGCAAAACGAAAGCAATCATAGCAAGTGAAGAAATTATTCCACTCCTGGGTCTTAACAGCAGTCCAAACCAGTGCTCAGCTTCATAGAATCATAGAATGGTCTGGGTTGGAAGGGACCCCAAGGATCAGAGAGCTCCAACCCCCCTGCCACAGGCAGGGACACCAACCTCAGGCCTGGAGCTACACAAGGTTGCCCAGGGCCCCATCCAACCTGGCCTTGAACACTGCCAGGGACGGGGCATCCACTACTTCTCTGGGCAGCCTGTTCCAGCCCCTCACCACTCTCTCTGTAAAAAACTCCCCCCTAAGATCTAATCTAACCCTTCCTTCCTTTAGCTTTAATCCATTCCCCCTTGTCCTGCCATTGTCTGCCCTTTTAAAAAGTTGAATCCCCTCCTGCTTATAAGCTCCCTTCAGGGACTGGCAGGCTGCAATGAGGTCCCCCCGCAGCCTTCTCTTCTCCAGGCTGAACAAGCCCAGCTCCCTCAGCCTCTCTTTGTAGGGCAAGAGACATGAATGCTTTGTTAAGACAGTTACATTTATTCCTATGGCTAAAAGGGATTAATATCCTTTGCTTGAAAAACATGTGAAAAGCGCATGTTTGTTGAATTTTGAAAACCTAAGATCTACAGGGTCTTGCCACAGTTCAAACACCTTGCAAAGGTTTGGGAGGTCTGAACTTAAGCAGAAAAGCTGCAGTAGACATCTCACTAAAGAATAACAGGAGTTCAGAACACGTGGCACCACCGATACAATGGAGAGTAACACCAATGATAAGGCTAAGAAAGAACAATGCCATTGGTGGTAAAAAGATGCAACATGATACACATCTCCAAAGACTACAGACTATACATCATCTGGAAGTGTAAGGGTAGGTGAGGTATTCTCTTCGTAAGTATCAATGCACTATTCAAACATTTTGGGCAGAAGGTGAAGCTCCACATCGTGGTCCTTTGGCTGGCTACTAAACCAGAGAGAACAATGACTCACAACCACCACACCCCTGGAAAGCCAATAGAACGTAGTGCCATCACCTCTGAAGAGGCTCCACCACCAAAACACCACCAATGCTGTACAACATCTAAAGTATCCTTCTTAGAAATGTAACTCTTTAGGACAAAATGGTAAAACCCACCATATTTTTCTGGTACACTTACTCTGAAGTATGTTCTTCTAAATACAACAACAACGACATACAGCTATTCACAGTAAATGCAACAATACCCAGTGCAAACCAAGCAGCTGTCTGTTAACTGAGAAGTTGCTGACATTTATTTTATATTATCGTTTAGTATCTTGAATGTTAATGTTTTACCATCTCCATGGTTCCCCTCACCTTCCTGTTTTCCATCTGGCCGTTCCAGGTAAGGCAGAGCCTCTTGCAGTGTAAACTGTCAGGTGCAAGATACCATGTGCACCTAACAGAACACAAACAGTTGGCCCATTTTCACAACAGCCACCACCTCCACGCTTACCATTCTCAGACACAACATTCACAGCCATTGTTGTTATGTCTTGAACGCAGGCAGCTTGGAATGCTTCAGTAGGAGGAGTGCTGTAGGTGCTCAGTCCAGTTGCTTTATTGATGTAGATTGTCTTACCCGAGGAAACGTCAAAATCTTGCATCCAGTCAGACCAACACAAACCATTCCTGGGGTCACCTGTGCTTGTGTTGTCTGCAGAGAAGTCCAAATTACTTAGGAAGGTCACAGGGGGAACCTCAGTATCTTTCACATTTTGTTCTGAGGATTCATCTAATGCACTTTTATCTTTACAGATGATGTGAGCACAATCCTTTTCAGCAGGTAAGGATAAAAGGCTGCTTGAAGAGACTGTGTACTCCCCTTCTATACTGCTGAGTGATAATGGGCTGACAGGATTTTTCACAGACTCTGGTCTCATGCTGTCTGATTGGCAGTGTGCATCCCCCTTAGAAATGCTGTAATTACATTCCCTCATTTTCTCCTCTGGGACTTTATACATTTGACAAGGCTTATACAAAAAATCGTTATTTGAAGACTCAAGATCAAGAGAGTAGTCATCTTTTCTACTGGAATCTGTTTGGAATTGTTCACCAAGTTGTTCTACTTCTTTGTGGTCACTCTTCATTCTGGACAGTTTGGATGACAATGACCCTGGAGATCTTTTACAATTTGTATTGTTTTTACTAACCTGAGAGTAATCAAACAGTGTAAAAGGACTCTCACAAAGGGCCTGATTGTTCTGTGAAGTTTCTCCATGGCAGAATAAAGTGTCTTCCACAGAAACAAAAATTTGGCTGCTATTACTAGAATCTGTATCTTCCACAGCTGGAGTCTGACAAGCATTCAAGTTACTATGACTGTCATTCTTGTTCTTTGAAGAGTCAGAATTAGCTTGTGAATTAAAATCTACGAGATGGAATTCACTCTGCTCTGACAATGGTGTTGGCAACACACACTTGACTCTCCCATAGTATCTCCTGAACTTTTCTAAAGAGCCCAGCTGCGTGGACAAGCTCAACTTCTTGGAGGGCTGGGATCTTGGGACAGCTATTTGTCTTCTGGTACTTCTTATAGCTTTATTGCAAGTAAAACCTGATGAACTTGCCAGTGGTAATTCTGTAACATTCAAGGTCTCATCATGTCTTTTACTGGTGGCAACAGGCATAGCTATCTCCTCTGACAAAGGTCTGTTCTCTAAGCACTCATTGCCATCAGCCACGCATGCATCTCTGGCATAAGGAGGTGTATGTTCTTTAGTTGTATTGCTAGGAATATCCCTGGCATTTAAAGACTGAATTGGAAAATCCACTTTGTGGCCAAAAACATCCTTGGCATTGACAGGCTCGGGTCTGCACCTCATGTCTAGTGGAAGACTTGTTTCTGTTTGTTCACACTCAGGTGGGGGCTCACTTTGTATAGCACATGTTATGAAGCGTGTAGAGCACAATTTTAATGGTACTGAACTAACAAGCCTTCTTCCAGCATCATCTATCACTTCAGCTGTTTCCCTGTCTCCTCTTCTTGTGTTACATGGTCTCATCAATGAACTCCCAGAGATCGTTTCGGGTCCCATTGCTGTTTCAGTAGGGTCTTTTCTCTCAGACAGCGATTGAACATTGTTATCTAAGACTTTCTGCACTGCTTTGTCTTGCTGGCTTCCCACACCTCTTATGGAATTCTCTGCACAATGCTGCAGATCACCACATCTCTCTATTTTTCTTATTTCTGATCTGGCCCCTCCACTGAACGAGGAACAAAGATTTTCTGAAGGTTTCAGATGAGTATCAGACACTTTTTGGGAACTCTTAGTGTCTTTTGGCTCCTGCTGTGAGATATTTGATATAATGAAATCAGAAGCTGTGTCATCTTTGCTGGGCAGTGGAATCTCCACTTTATTATTTCCACATGTACCAGACGGTTCAGCGACTGTCTGATTTGGGGTGATTTCAGTTTCCTGTAGGTTTTTATTTGACTCTATAGGACTTGATGTTTTTCTTCCAGCAACGGATTTCCTTTTGACATCTTTTGACTGCAAGTTACACATTTCATAGGAGTCTGCAATTTTATCACATGCTTTCTTAAAACTGTCTTGGAGGCTTGTCTCACCAGGGAGGGAGGGCTGCAGAACTGGAGTGCTACACAAACAGAAGTCGTTGTCTTCATTAAATTCTCTGATGTCCTCACTACACGGTTCAAGAAATAAATGTTCTCGTTTCAAAAATATTTTCACTCCTTCCTCTACACAAGTTAGAAGAACATCCCAGTTCTGGAACTCAATTAGAGTCTTGGCAGGTTCCAGGCACACATCATAGTCACTGTACGCACAGGTCACATTGAGAATAAAGATCCCATACAACTCTGAGCCACAACGATGGCGACCAGGACTTGAAGTAGCCTGTCTGCTTGTAGGGCCACTTTTTGCCTTGCAAATGACGCTTTCTTTTCGTAATAAAAAATCAATTAGTTTATGTAGCCTTGTCTTTAAGACAAGCCTTCTGTTCACGTACAAGAACTGCATATTCTTGTTGTAATGTCCTTCAGTACTGATGTAACCACTAATCTCAAATCCCCCAGACTTATGATTTATTTCCCGTAACTTCTGGGATCTGCCCAGCCCATAAATTTGACAAAACCGAGAGTATATATCTCTTGTCTTTGGGAGCTGAAGCACCATAGAACAAGAAATGTCATTCCTTAGAGAAAGTGAAACAGAGGGATGCATCAGTGAAATAGCCTCTACTTTCTGCCTCACTCTCTCAAACTCCAACACAGGATCCATACACTTTCTCCTCACTGGTAACTGATGGAACAGATTACATACGGTAACTGTAGTTCCGACACTTGGCCTGCTCAATTCAGCTTCACAGACTTCCAGTGCTTGCCCATTGTGAAACAGTTTCACAAATGTTTTTGCTGTCCTGCTGGTCTTAGATGAAACCTCCACAACGCTGGCCATGTTGGATATGCTTGCCACAGCTTCCCCTCTAAAGCCGTAGAACGTCAGGTTCTCCAAGTCTCCCACCGAGCTGCACTTGCTGGTGAAGTACCGCTTTCCCATTGCATTTAAATCCTGTCTCCCCATCCCGGAGCCATTGTCCACCACTTGGACCTTAAAAGCTTCCAAATCCACCCTGATAGCTACACACGTTGCTTTGGCATCGATGCTATTGAGGACAAGCTCCTCTACACACTGCCCCAGTGAGTTGATAGTCACTCCAGAACGCAGCCTGGCTCGCACATCTTCCACCAAACGTTTAATCATGTCAAAATCATATAGATGAGAAACTCGAATTAAACTGCAGGGAGGTCACTCCTCCATGTTCCTTAAAGCAATACCCTGGGGGAGAGGAAAAAATAAGAAAAAAAGGAAAAAAGATTTAAAAATAAGAAAAAGAAGAGAGAAAATAAAAATTAAAGGCCTGGAAAAACTTATATTTAATTCATTTACCTCCATAAACTCGCTTTTATTAGTTTTCCAGGTATTCAGAGGCTTTTTCTATGATTATTTTCCTGCTCAGGCTTTGACCACACATCATTGGTGCCTTCTGGGCAAACAGCCAGAATCTGTCTATGCTCACCAGTAACACATGTTGACTCACAGAGTTAACATACCCAAACCAAATGGCCATACACAATGAGGCAAAACTCAAAGGACCTGCAAGCAAAAGGCTCCCACTTCTGTTTGTGTCACTCAGACCTGGGCAGTGAGCTGCTTTCTGCTCATGTTTACCTCAGCATCCTCACATAAATTCAGGATGCCTCAATCCTGGCCGAAGAGCATCCACTGCAATTTGCCTAAGAAAGGCACAGAGGGCTCAAGAATGCCTGCGGGACACTGAGTAAGCTGTTTATGCGAAGGAGGACCCACTATTTACCAGTCCTCGACGCCCACTGGTTTCTCAGCGGCACCCGGGGGGGGGGGCCGTGTACTTCTTCCTCGCACCCCCTACGCTGCTCG
>VZTU01031615.1:29854-42947 GCA_013400835.1 Zapornia atra
CGTCCCCCCTCCCCCCGCTCGCAGCCCCTCGGCACCCGCCGGCCTAAGGCGGGGGCGGCTCCGCAACGGCCGCGGCGCGAGACCAACCGTCGCGGGCTGCCGGGTCCGCACGCGACCCCGCTCAGGCGAGCAACGGCGAGCGAAGGGCCCTGACAGGAAACCCACTGCGCCTGCGCAGCTGCGGGCCGCGAGGCGGCGGAGCCAGAAGACTACGACTCCCAGCCAGCCTCGGCGCCTCTCCGGTCCCTGGTGCATGCTGGGAGCTGTAGTTCCGGCCCGAGGCCGAGCCGCTGCCGGGCCTAAGGCGGCCAGAGTGGAGGGGAAGCACGGAGCGGCGGCGGGAAGGCCGCCTTCCTTCCCCCTCAGAGCGCCGCCACAGACTGCTCGTAACGCCGCCGGGGCCCGCATGGCAAGAGGATCGCAGTCGAAGGGCCCAGTCCTCCCAAACTCTGTGACACATCCACTGCACGCAGGGGGCTCTGAGCAACTTTATTCTAAAGTAAAACAAATCCCTGAACAAAACTAACTGCTCCTGGTGCAGAAGTAACGGGGTTTTCAGCAATACCGAGCACCGACACAGATTCTGTGGTTTCCTTCCTGCGAGGGTGGCACCCTACAAACCCCATGCTTTACACTCCCACACTCAAAGCCGTTCAGTGGGGGTGTGGGGGAACAGGGAGGCTGCCCCCTTGCACACACAGCCCCTGCCCTGCCTGCCATGGTCTCGGGGATGGCTGATGCTCCCACTAACGGTACAGCAAACCAATAAATAGAAGCGCAATAAAATAAAAGTTCTCTGCTGCTGAATGCTGGCTGGCTGAACCAACAGGGAAGAAAGGAAGCATTCCATGAGGGCAGCTCATGCTTCGGCTTTCGCTTCCTCCTGGATGAAGTTACTTCAAAATCTGGAAGTCCTTGTGCTCCAGCGCTGTGATCTTCTTCTCGTTGCTGAACTCGGCTCGGCTGATGCGGGACTGGGGGCTTCCTATCTTCCTGAGCCATTCTTGCAGCTCCTGTACCCTGGCGGCTGGACCCTGAATTTGTCCTTGCACGGTGCCATGGCTGGTATTTTGGACCCAACCAACGAGCCCCAGCCTCTTAGCCTCCCCCTGGGAAGGTAACGCAGAGCGAAAACCAATTAGCCCAAACCGTAACAGCTGCACAATGCCACTCGCACATGAGAGCCAGTGTTATCAGGAAGGCACAGACCTCCAAGGACACTCCTACGGCCCAGGCGGCAAGAGAGCAGCAAAGGATTCACCCGACTGCTCGTTATATTCCCTCACATGAAACAGCGGGGCTGACGTGCCTTCCAGCTGTGCTTACATAACTCAGCACAGGCTGCCAGCAGCCCTCCCTCAGAAGCGGCTGGAGCGCAGGCTGCGCCTCACCCCGCTGCAGCCCCAGCCGCCACCACGCACCGCAGCACGGCGGCCGCCCCTCGGGACAGGGCACACCGCGGGACCACGACCCGCCACGCACCTGGGTGTACTTGCGGAAGAAGACGCCCTGCACCTTGCCGAACACCTCATAGTCCACAGAGACCAGCCCCTCGGCCTCCGCCATGGCGGCACCTCCCACCTCCTCCTGCTGCCGCCGCTGCGATCCCCGCCCGCGCCTGCGCGGCGTGCGTTGGGGGCGTGGCCTTCCCCCCGGAGCCAATGAAGAGCCGGGATACACGAGCGGCCAGGGAAGGGTTGGCCCCTCATTCCCCGCCTCATGAATAATGCATACTGACTCGCCGGCTGGCCAATCGCCACTGTCCAACCAGAGAGGTGGAGTTCTTCGGCGGGCAGAGGCGAGCGGGAGCGTTGCGGGGGAACCATCGAGAGGCCGGCTAGAGCGGCGCAGGAACTGGCATCCGCGTGCCTGTCTCTAGGCAACAGCCGTCAAGGCGGCGGCCGGCAGAGCCCCGCACTGCACGGGGGCGTGGGGAGGAGCAGGAATCGTGTCTCTCGGGCGGTGGGAGACTCCCTTAGCTCTCCTTGAGACGTACGGTAGTTCCGGGTGATACTGGCCTCAGGCTAAAGATTTTTGTGACGCGCTGCTGAAGGGGCCGTTGGGGGACAGAGGTGCCCTATGAACCCCTTCAGTGAGGCGCCTGCCTCTACACGTGGCAGTTCCTGCACGCTGCCAGGTCAGGCATGTTGCTGTAGCAATGCATTTTGAGAGGAGTGGGGTTTTTGGCCCACCCAGGTTTATTGCCACACGGCTCAACTCCCCTGAAATCAGGCCTGGGGGTCAAGTGAAGATACGTGAATGTCGGGGCAGACAGCAGGCCTGCCCGCGGCCTAGCTCTCTTCTCCCAAGATTCAGACCCTGACAATATTCTATTCCCATAAGAGAGGAAAAGTTACTCATGCTGAGAGGCTCCTAATAATCACATTCTCAAAACACAGAGGCCTTGTTGATAGGGGTACAGGCTGCCCTAAACCAAGAAGCAGTTATGGGAAGGTATTTGGGAGTAACAGAACATGTCAGGAACCAACCACAACAAGAGGGTCAAAACAGCAGGTGTGCAGATGCTTTTAGGCATTGAAGGTAAACTAAGGATATTTAGCTATAAGATAGGTTTATCAGAACTCGTTATAATTACTAACCAATCAATACAGTGTGAACAGTGTGTGTAACCAATGAGCAGTTTTTTAGCTTGCCACATTTACAGTAAGAAAGGTATAGAATCTATGTGATTTCACCTAATAAGATGGCTTCACCTAAAATTCCTATCAAATTGCGTGTTGGTCTCTGCTGGTCGCCACACATGAAGGCACAAATGGAATGCAGTAGGAGAAGAGCAGAGGATAACAAACTGCAAGAATGTTAACAACTGCCTTAAAAAGGAGCAACATGACTGTGTAGCCTCAACCAATTATTAGCAATAGTGAGATGCCTGTAACGCAGGTGAACAGAGCATCCAATAACCAACAGCAATGTAGTGAACTTGTGCACTGATACAGAAACCTATATGAGCTCTGTGTGTGTTCCAATAAACAAGCTCAGCATTGATCACATTGATCTGAGTTGAGTCCGCAAAACCTTGGCTCCGGCATGTTGCCAGACTCTGATTTTTAATATAAACCAGTCCTGTATGAGCTGTTTTAAATGGTCACAGAGGGCTTTGTGCCCTCAGAGTAAGAGCGACTGCGCTGTACGGGGAAGGTCACAACAGGAAGCGAACAAGGAACAGAAGGCAGCAGCCTCTGCGAGTCCTTCAGTAACACAGCAGCAGCTCATATCCACCTGGAAAATGGATAAAAAGTGACTACACCAAACTGGACTAGTCAGAAGCTGAATGTGAAGAAACACTCCAGCCTTCAGGAGTGGGACCTGACTCCTAGAAGAACCTGGAGAGCTTCTACCCCTGCAGATACGTAGGCAGAAACCCCTGACACACCCTAGGAAAGTCCGAAGGTCCCAGAAACAGTCAGTGCTGCACCGTGCCAGCCAGGTGTAGGAGTGTGCAAACCTAGAGAGGAGAGAAAAAACAGATCCAAACAACGGAAAGCAATTTGCTATACCCAAACTGACCAGTGCTTTGAAATACGAGATAGCAACAGGTGACAGGAGGTAGGAAAGGGATAAACTGCAAGCTTTATGCCAGCCTCCTGGAATTAATGAAATGTATAACTGAATTAAACAATGAGTAGTTCGCTACCCCTGCCTGTCTTGCACTATTAACTCAATTTTTCCTGCACCATGTTTTACTGACTGGGTTTAGGGAGCCCTCAAATTCAGCAGGGCACAAGTAGTGACTGAGGTAGATACAAGCAGAAGAGCTTTTGATGCTGTAAAGTAAATCCTTCTGCTGGGGACTTAAGTGACAGCCAAACAGCTAATGCTGAGTTTGAAGCTGTGGATTAAACAAAAGCTTTTGAAATTAAATCACAGATTTGTTATCTTTGTTTCAGAGCTAACCATCGGCAGTTCACCCCTCTCTGCCGAGCTGTTGTTTCAGGTACAGACAGACAGCAGTATCCAAGTATTTGGGCTTGTTCAGCCTGGAGAAGAGAAGGCTGCGGGGGGACCTCAGTGCATCCTGCGAGTCCCTGAAGGGAGCTTATAAGCAGGAGGGGATTCAACTTTTAAAAGGGTAGATAATGGCAGGACAAGGGGGAATGGATGAAAAATGAAGGAAGGAAGGGGTAGATTAGATATTAGGGGGAAGTGTTTTACAGAGAGAGTGGTGAGGGGCTGGAACAGGCTGCCCAGAGCAGTAGTGGATGCCCCATCCCTGGCAGTGTGCAAGGCCAGGTTGGATGGGGGCCTGGGCAACCTTGTGGAGCTCCAGGCCTGGAGGTTGGTGTCCCTGCCTGTGGCAGGGGGGTTGGAGCTCTCTGATCCTTGGGTTCCCTTCCAACCCAGACCATTCTATGATTCTATGATCCAGAAAGTCTCTGGTAACTGGTTTAAAAGTCAGTAACTCGGCTCAGCATGGATTTACCCTGATGCTTTGCCATCACAGTTAGTGTGACCCAGCCTTACTCAGGCTACATTATTCCTGTCAGCTCAGTGTCCTCTTCAACGACTGCAGTACAACCCCACCATTCTTGGAAACATACTGCACTTTCAGTATCCAAATATCTGGTGAATTTTAAGTCCCTCACCCAGCTCTGCCTCTCAAGACATCTCACAATTTACTAAACACCCTGATAATAAGTTAGAAGTGACAGGCATTAAATACAGTGTGCAGGAACCATTGGCTGTGCAGGTGTCAGGTGGGTCCTCTCGCTTCTATGCTCTATGCTCAGCAGAAGCTGTTCTGAGAGAAAACAGGTACTTCTTCCCTTTGAGCCTCTCTCTTCCCGTTACTCATTTCCCACTTGGCAGTCAAACTGTTGAAATAAACACACACACACAAAAGCACCCTGACGTCACTAGGAGGAGATGCAGCAGCAAGAGAAAGAGTTGGTTTGTTGGCTGTTTGTTGTTGTTTTGTGGTTTTTGTTTAGTTGATTAATGA
The DNA here is from genome assembly GCA_013400835.1 of Zapornia atra. Classification (NCBI taxonomy): domain Eukaryota; kingdom Metazoa; phylum Chordata; class Aves; order Gruiformes; family Rallidae; genus Zapornia; species Zapornia atra. The sequence continues at coordinate 34,815 of VZTU01031615.1, forward strand.
AGGGACACAGAACCTGACATCTTTTTTCCCATGGCAAAGAACCTGCAAGGCCCCTGGGCCCTCTTTCTATAAGAAAAAGAAAAAAACAACACAAGAATGCCCTGAAGCCAGCTGGCTATCTGCAGATTTCCTCTTCCTCTCTTCGGGCAGGGAGGGGGAAAAAGACATAGACTCCAAACACAGGAGAATGAATTTAAACATTTATTTAAACAGGAACTCCAAACCACTACACCCTTTAACCTTTCAAAAAAAGACGACAAACTAGTATTCAGCCAGAGTGTCAGAGCAGGCATAAGTTGTGTTCCACTATAACAACTCAGCAGCGATACTAGCAGGAGACCAACACATATGGAGCTAGCACTGCAAGAAGGGGAGAAGTGAAAAGGGTCTGAAACTGCTCAAAGGCACTTCTGCCCACTTGCCCCTTCCATTTTCAGCCCAAGACAAAGGTGCTGGCTTTAAACTGCTTTTTTGGTTGCATAGCTGGCTGGTGTGAAATCTGTGGTCTGTAACAGGCACAACTCAGATAGCGTGAACCCTCTAAGGCACATTATGAGGTTGCGGAGCACAGGGCATCCTCTGTCAGGGACCCTAATCCTCCGCTAGATCCAAGGGGAATCCAGTCTGTGCACCTAGCTTCCCAACTGCAGAGCATTGAGAAATGAGGATAGCAGTGCACTGCAGGAGAGCGACTCCCATCAGCTTGGTGCTTTGCTTGTTGGACATGGCTCAGGATCGACTCTTCACTCCTCAAAGGCTCCGCCGCCAACGCCTCAATCATCTCCAACCGCAACAACAACCCCTCTGGCCGGGACCCTAACCTGAGAACTGGCTCCAACGCACACGGGGGAAAGGAGAGGAGAGGCCCGAGGACAACCAAGCGATGTGGCCACGCCAAGGTGCCTGACACTCACTACCTCCCAAGGAGGGCTGTCCTCCTCACCTTCCTTTGGTAACAATGGACAGGCACACTGGTACGATGCTTGCCATGGACTCTGTGCAGGAGAAACTCTGCTTGGTTCCGCTCCAAGATACTTAGCAATAGGCACCAAAGAAGTATTTGAGGAGCAGAAGTTACAAGCAGAATGGTTTGGCACCCACCTCTAGAGGCAAATGGGGAATGCTGGTTCCCCTGGAACAGTCTCTCAAAAGAAGTCTCAGAGAGGTGACAGGATATCCAACTGCAATAGACCTAAGGCGATTCCAGTGACGTGCCACTGACAGCGGTGGTTTAAGCCTAATGAAATCACAACGCCACTCTCACAGCAAAGGCAAGAGGGACTCGGGACTCCTTAGAAGGCTTCATGTAAGGCAAGAGAGGCTAGCTGCTCGCAGGGATCCTACCAATCCCAAAAGCTTAGTTCAAAGTCAGTTTGCTAATAAATTTAAGGGAAATAAAATAACCTCATCCTCAAACAGGAAATGAGGAAATCTCAAGCATCAGACCATGCCTCTTCCCATCTCCAATTTTTTTGGGAAAGCCTTTCACTTCCAGAAAGAAGGTGAATTCCGGACAGAGACTTGATCATTCATGGTTATCAGGGAAGGCTGCATCCTGTGACCGCAGCATTAATGACCTATTCTGGGTAGGAAACCGCATTCCAGCTTCATTAAAACACTGAGTGGAAAAACACTGATTCTTCCCACACCCACGCAGAGCGTGGGCACCAGGGGCTGAGCAGTACAGAAGCCAAGCAGGGAGCAGCTACGAGCTTATGCCAAAAAACCAGAAGCTCTGGCACCCAAACCAAGTTGAACAGCTGGAGCAAGAAACGGGTGACTTAGTCTGAGGCCAGACACTTGTCATCTGGTTGCAAAGCAGGTGGTCTGAAACTGAGAACCGGAGATCCCATCTCAGATAGTCCCCGCTATCACTGTTGGAAACACCACCTGATTCACTCATCTCGGCGTGCTGCCTGGAAGTTGGAAAGCTCTAGGCACCCAGAATAAAGCCTTTAAATTCTGTCTATACAGGCCACTGGACGCAGCCATCTGGCCAGAAGCTGTGCCTCGAGGCCAGGGACATGCTGTCTTCCATCATCTCCCTAACAGGAAGATCTCCACTGCCTCCAGAATGAGACGTTCTCTGCCCCCTCTGCCCCTGAGCAGAGGGGAGCAGCCTCACCGGCTGGGCCTTACCATGTGGTAGGGAGAGGATCCTAGTCCTTCACCCCTCTGAAGTGAAGGTGGCGAGTCTTAGGGTTAGCCAGCTTCAGTACAAAACATATCTCCTCCTCTCATCTAGAGATGCAGTGATGAATACCAGGGTCCCAATGGCAGCTCCCAAGTAGCAGTGAAACAGCAAAAGGGCCCCAAAGCAGCTACTGGAGCTGCTGCCGTAACAGGGACATTCTGCCTCACGTGCAGAGTTGACGGATAAGGTAGAAAGAGGAGCTGCTGCTGCTTCAATCACTGAGCTGGCCTAGAGCTCAGGGGCTCTTCCCCTCTCAAACTCACTCCTAGTTCATGTCAAACGTACATGGGTGCTGCTCTGGAGCCTCCGGCCTCGCTCCTTGTCTGCGAGTGACCTGAAGCCAGGAAAGCCGCTCTCTGCATTCGGTTAGTGTGCTGTGAAGTTAGATGGATCCCAGTGGGCTCAGGAGACTAGAGGCTGGAGCGGCAGGAGTCTGTTCCCAGGAGACACCAGGAATCTGAATCCAAGTCAGGTTTCGGATCCACTTCCATCTCCTCTTTGGCTGTCTGTGTTCCTTTGGAATGAACCTCCACCTGCCAAAACACACAACAGTTACCCAGACAGCTCTAGGACTAGCTGCAAAGCTGCTGCTTTGTGCAATTCCTACTCTCCACAGCCATTTGTGACTCTCTGTGATATCTGACTGCCCATCCTTGCTCATCAGACACAAAGGGGAATCCCAGGTCCCTCAAGGACTGGGCTGTCCTCACAGGAAACTGTCTTCTTGGCTTTGTTCCTGCTGCTACTACTACAGCCTGCATCAGCAGCTCAATCAAGAGACCGGCACCATGCTGTCAAGAGACACACTCCCCCCATTCTGCTTTAAGAGAGACATCTAAGAGCCACTTCCTTCTGCGCAGCCACCACAACCTATGCAGGAGAGCAGTGAGCCCTGAGCATGGATGCACACCCAGGTGATGGGTCCTCACCTGCTGCATTCCTTCTGCCCCACTGCAGAACCGCTGGAGCTGGGCACTCAGACGAATGGTTTCCTGCTGCAGCTTCTTCTGGTCATCCAGACACTGTAAAACCAGGCCTCGGAGGTGCGACACCTCCACTTGCAGCGCACTGCACATGCAACCTGCAACAGGGGATGCAGCCTTCCCTTCACTGCACGGCAAGGTTGGACTCAAGCAAGCAGGCTGCTGACACACGGAAAGAAGTCAGGTGAGGAGCTGTGTATGCCACAAGAAACCATACACAGGAAGTGCCACCCAGCTCCCTCCCCGACTTCCCAAGCTTTCAGCTGCCAAGGTCAGCGAGTTACTCGTCATTATATCTTCACTACAAACCACTCCTCCTTTTTCTGGGAACGTGGCTCCTGTTCTCCTATCACCAAAATCCACCTGGTTTACCCCCCTTTCCCTAAGCCTGAGATCTGTGCCTCCTCTTGGGACATAAAACTTCTGGAGTAAGGTACTCTCACAGGCTCTAATTGCTCGGTTATTTCCCATATCACTTCTTCTTCCTTCTCAGAGCAATTCCTGCTTTCCAAATTCCTATCTTCCACTAGGCTTCTCTTTTTTTTTTTTTTTCCATTTGCCTTAACCACATTTTTCCACAGAACTGATCTTATTATTTTCAATCTGACCAAGCCCCAGAGTGGTGTTCTACATTCCTGTGTTGTCTTTGCAGAAGCATCTTTGATTATCGACAGCCCTCTTCTTCCTTATCCCGATGAATTAGGGCAATCCAACACCCTCTTCTCAGCTCTCCCCAATATTAAAACATTGCCATTTATGGTCCCCAAGAGCTTTTAGCCAAGCTTTCACTTGGATAACATTACCCAGGGTTCTGTTTTGGGCTGGTTTAATTCAACTGGTTCCTCAGGGGCCACTTTGAGTCCTTGAAGTTTCTGGTAAGGGAGAGTCTCCTTCTCTGGCTCTGAAGATGCCATACTCAGAGGAAAGGGGCTGTCAGGCATGGGGATGAATTCAGCATTCTCCAGCTCCTGGATACACAAAAGCAGTACTGTCAGGCCTGCCTGCCTTCCTGCAGCTGACTTCATCTCCTCAACAAATGCACCAACACCCTCTTGTGGTATAAAAGGCAGCAAGACCTAAAAGGTTCCCCGCAAGCGCACAGCTCCAAGAGCCTTTCAAGGGCATCCCTTAAAGATGGAAGGGGCCACTGGCCTTTTCCCAGCCTGGACCCCCATTTTAAGACATGTCTGAGACACCCCATTACCTTCCGCAGCCAGCCAGGACAGGAGCTGCTGTCAGCACTGTTGCCTCCCTTAGCTTCTGTGGTGCTGATCCAGCCCCCCAACTCACGATCTGCTTCCATGGTTCCCCGAAAGCCTCCACTGGGATTGGGGGTCTCTGCTTCCTGTTCATTATCCTCTTCCTCTCCTCCTCCAGTTGTGCAGCTCTGAGCCACTAGCAAACAGGAATGAAAACTTCATACTTTTCCCACCTCCACCATTCCTGTTGCCAAACCTCCGCGAGAGCAGAGAAGATGCAGAAATGTGGGCTGTATGGTGAGAGCACATGCTACAGCTTATCTCCTAACGCTCTCTGCAGGCCTCCCCAAACAGGGCTTGTGTACAGCAGCTTTGGCCACAGCCCTTCCACAGGTCCAAGAAATGGGACTGCATGTCTCCAGCAGCTGCTCCATAGTCCCTCTTTCCTTATCAGCTCCCTTCAAAGAATTCCTCCCAGCTTTTCCTTATCAAACCAAAGTTTCTCAACTACAAAGGCCTCACTGCATCCATGTTCTTCCTCTGCTGTTTCAGTTCGCTGTTTCCCAACTGTGATCCATACCTTCCCATACAGGGCACCAACTAGATTTCCTCCCTTTGAGCTCTTCTGTGAAGCCTTTCAAATGCAGAAAAAACATGCTGTGGGGCCAGACCGCACCCACTCACACCCACCACTGAATGGACTCAAACCACAGCTCCCGGAGGCAGGTTACTCACCAGTACCGATGGACAGGCCACTGCTGTTGGATCGGATTGTCTTAGAGTTCAACACCTTTTCTGCAAGGAGAGAAGCATGCTTTCAGAGCACAATATGGAAAGCAAGACAACTCCTACAACAGCACACAACCAAGCCAGTGTTGCAGGCCTAAAGCTCAGAGCAGCCCACCACATTCGCCCCCAGAAACACACAGCCTTTTTCCCAAGCAGGATTCCTGGTCCTGGCAAGCAATACATGATAACTAAGATCCCAAAATTTCATTCTATGCTTACACTTACCAACAATGATGATGGTGTGCCAGCCACGGCATGACAGGTCAGGAACGTGATGCAACGATCCAAATATTGGCCGAGGCCATGAGGTACAAATGTCAGAGCCATGAGCTCTCTCTGTCGATGTCCTTGCCAGACGCCCATTCCCGCCATTACCCCAGGCAAAGATATGGTTGTCTGTGGAAAGAGAGATTCAGCAGCTTCAGTTTGCTCGCTCCCTCTCAGCCCATCACTGCTACAAGGATCGCAGCCTCCCTGCTGTAACTGCCATCTCAAAGCATCTAACCCACCAGCTCTGTTTGGCCGGTGGGAGAACAAACTGGTAACGTATCTAACAGGCCACCACCAAGCCGTCACTCTGCAGCACTCTGTTTGGCACCACACTGGGACAACTAACAGGGCCAGACAGCCCAGTCTAGGAGGACTCCTCTATTTCAGTGCAGTGCTGGTGTAGGAAATGTTCCATGGGAGCTAGTTAACCACCCTGCAAATCTTGCTCAAAGGAACCCAACCCAACTTCGCAAAGACCCACTCACCGTCAGTAGCAGCTATGGTGAATTCATCTCCACATGAAACCCTGATCACCTGCTTGCCCCCCAAGGGGCCTCCCAGCAGGTTAATTCCCAGGTGCTTCTTATAGTCCCCAACACCAAGCTGTCCGCACTTGTTGGAGCCGAATGTCAGCAGGCGGCCTCGCTCTGAGAGAAGGAACGAGGAGACAGTCACAGCAAGGGCCCAGCTCTGAAAGCAGCCATGCATGCAGAGAGCTAGCAGTAACAGCCCAGGACCAGAAAGGACTCTGTTGAGAAGCCAGACAGGCTGGGAGGGGTCAGTGCCAGCCAAGAGTAATGGCTTCAGCCTGGAAACACCTCCCCAGCTCCCTCTCCCATTGCTCCCCTTTTCCGATGCTGTGGGGTGGGACTCACAGCCCTCTGACAGGTGTCACCTGGGAGCAGCCTAACTTGGTCACAAGCAATTCTGCCCCCAGCCCAAAGCATGATTCCTCCCAAAACTTCTGTAAATTTTTTTCTACCTCTTTAAAAAAAGGGAAGGCTGACCAAGAAGCTGATGCTGTTTCAGCTGGCCAGGAGACAATGCTGCTGAAGAACAGGAATCCTGAGCTCCTGGTACAGGCTTGAGCCTTTGCTACCAAGAGCACAACTCTTGGTAGGCTGAAAGGGCCAGCAAAGTAACTCCAGCAACCAGTATTCACTTCTTAATCCATAGGGCTCACCATCAATGGAAGCTGTGTGAGTCTTCCCTGGAGAAATGGTACGGATCTTGTAGAAGGACAGCTGCTTGGCCAAAGTAAGAGAAGTGGCATATGGCACCTCGTAGTATGTCTGAGGAAAGATGTGGGTAAGCACAGAGGGAAAAACCACACATGCATCAGCCAAGACCTACTCAAGCATCACAACATTAGCTCAGACAGTCCCAACATGGGTATGGTAAAGAACTACTGGAATCTATGTCATGGGCCAAGTCAACCTGGAACAGCTAACCCTCTGTTTCACTGCCTCAGATCCGACATAAACCCACAGACCAGACAGGAAACTGAGGAACAATCTACCTCTTCCCACAACCACAGCATCCATTGTCTTGGACTGGAAGTAATAAATTGACTTTGTCACTGTCAACAGGACCTCCATTTACCCATTATTTCCTCCAGCTGGGAGCTGGAGCCAGGGACCCAAATGCACTTACATCATGGTTGATTATCCCTGATGTGCACTGATTCAGGCCCAGCTTGTTGAACTCATTGAGGCCACATGCCAATACTTTGCCTGTCTGGGTGAGCAGGAAAGTCCCATCGCAGCCACAGTGAACAGACACAATGTTTAAGGTCTTTGGAACATCCACCTATGTGGAAAAAAACATATCCCCAAGAAAATCAAAATCCCAACACCTGCTACACAGAAGCTGGTACCTGGAAAACATACAGGGTTAGAGCAGTGGTTCAGCTACTCTGGGCACTGACAATAGCCTACGCAGTCATTTTGAATGAAGATGTAATATCATGATTCTACAGCATACTGTGATTATGGGCACGATGCAGAAATTCAAGGCATTCTAGACCAGTGAGCCAGCACAGGAACCTGCAACATGGTGCAAAGGCATCCCAGCCCACTGGGGTCTACAAGCCCCAGACACCATTAGCTGAGCAGGGCTGGCTCTATGCTATGTAATACTGTGTAATCACAGACATTTGGTTTCCAGGCACATCCTTGTTGGCTTCTAACATCCAACAGGTGCTATTACCTCAACTATCCCATCACTGTATTTCAAGAGGGTTTTACTTGTGACTCATCTTTAACTCACTATGTCAAATTCAAAGACTCCCAGCTGTCTGCACTGATGCAAGTTTCCTCTACAGACCCATGGTATGCAATTTGGAATTTCCTACTATGATTTCTCCAACATTAAGTTTGGCATTTCCAGTTCCATCATGGAGATCATAGAATCATAGAAATGGTCTGGGTTGGAAGGGACCCCAAGGATCAGAGAGCTCCAACCCCCCTGCCACAGGCAGGGACACCAACCTCCAGGCCTGGAGCTACACAAGGTTGCCCAGGGCCCCATCCAACCTGCCCTTGAACACTGCCAGGGACAGGGCATCCACTACTTCTCTGGGCAGCCTGTTCCAGCCCCTCACCACTCTCTCTGGAAAAAACTTCCCCCTAAGATCTAATCTAACCCTTCCTTCCTTTAGTTTTAATCCATTCCCCCTTGTCCTGCCATTATCTGCCCT
>VZTU01031616.1:0-12765 GCA_013400835.1 Zapornia atra
CTGGCTATGGACTGCGCATTTTTGTCTTGCCTTCTTATTGGAAGGAAGCAGAATTCAAAATTAGAAACTGAAACTCAGGCAGTAATAAATCAGTTAATGTGAGTTGAAAAATCACTATGAGTTTTACAATTCCCAGCTCAGCTTGCAAGTCTTACTAACGTTGTTTAATTCCAGTTGGCTCGCTGTCACTACCTGCCACAAAGACCTTTCCTTATTTCAGACTAGTCTGTGCAATCTGCTATCCCAAGATCTTGGGCTGGACCACCATCAGAAATAAGCACATCTGTTATGGTGTGTAATGAACGACAAAGCAGGCAAACTTGTGATGGGAGAGGAGAAACCCTGAGTTGACAATCGCAAGGGAACTGACTATCAGAACTTTACTCCAGTATTAATTGTCAGGTAACAATCTTCCTGGTGATTTCCAAGTTCCCCCAGACTTGAGAAGCCTAGGCATGAATTAATACACCTGCCCTATCTACAACTTTGGCCTATGCTGACAACTGGAATTCTATCTCTGATTCTTGCTCAAGCCCATAAAAAATTCAGAATCCTTCTAGTCACTTGCCCGATGTCCTGATTTGTTACTCACTGAATGTGCTTTCAATGTGTGAGGGGCTTTTTTGTTGCTCATGACTGCACATGTATTTCTAATTTCTCAGACCTGTATCTGAAGATTATTTGGTAAGACTAACAAATTCTACCTTATCTTCTTCACCTATCATATATAAAATCTACATGAGCATCATGCAGGTGATTTCATTATCATCTTCTACAATCTCTCCTTTCCACTGCAACTAACAACATCTGCCATTGTTCTATCATAGACTGCAACTCCTGACAAGGACACAATATTTACCTGTTTTTACAAAATATAATGAATCTTTTCTATAACATGTGAAAATAGAATATATTAATGGATTTTAAACTGAAGTGACTTATGAATTAATGAGATAACAATAATAATTTTATCAAGCATTATTTCAAACACTTACATGTGGGCCCTAAATGTGTAGATGGGTTCTACATCTAACGAGGCACTCCTGGAAGAGAAAGGAAGGGTCATTACACTACATAAATCTCTACTGTCAAACTCTACAACCATTTAAAATCTATTTCAAAGGCATTTAAAACACAATTGATATTTTACAAAAACCCATATACTTGCTTTTTGGCAGGAACCGTTTTCTGCAAATTCCAAAGTTTGAGAGTATGGTCCTCAGAGGCTGTAACCAGCACAGGCTCTACAGGATGAAAAGCTAATGCCCGCACTCCATCAAAATGACTGCGTAGCGTGTACTTAGGGTTCCATGTCTTTCGGAAGGCATCTTTATTAGCTGGCAGCTTAAAAGAAGAAAAGGAGTCATTTTATCTTGAGTTTAAAAATATATTTCCCACATTGTAGGAAAACATGCTATTTCTGATTTAGCTAATAAGATTTAAGATTGAACATGTATTTACTGATCCATCTATGTGCATCTATAACTACTGCTCTGGCATGGAAGGTAGTCTGCAAATTTGTTCTTTCATGCCAGAGTGGAATGGAATAAATGCTGAGTTTAAAAAAAATACACACAACTGGTTTAATCCTTTTGTGCAATGACACTTTAATTCTCGTTCTGGGAAGATAAACATTTAATTGTTTATCATGTTCTCTACACCAAAGGAAAAGGTTACAACTGTCAAACACAACAAAAATGAGCTCCAGGTCCCTAGTGAATGATCTTCCTCAGGGGAGTAACTTGACTGGAATGACAGGAAAGACATGTAATTCTTGAATACTTCTACACGTGAAGGCACATACACAGAATAGGCAATACAAATTTCAACAGGCATTTGTTATGGTTTTAACGATAACTATGTATAAATATTTTTGAAGTCTTTAGTGAGTTTTAAATATATTCATGAGACAATAACTTAATTGTTACGTGAAGAAATACACAAACTTTGCATTTACATATTGTGAATACCCAATTCATACTCATAATCTATAGATTGTTAGGCTAAAATACAGAAAACACAGGTGCTAAGTATTAATTGTAGGTAACTCAGAAGAGTTCTCAGAAAATACAAAATTCTTCTAGTGATCGGAAGAGACTAATTTAGAGCTTTGCATATTATTTATTATGTAGCAAGTCAACCCCTAAATGACTACATCCAGCTTGTTCCTAAGCTGCCATCATAAGGAGAAACACAAGTGCAGGTAACCTCTCTCTTCCTATCAAGTAATTATGAAGGGAATTTAGAAAATGGACTTTGGTATAGATGACCAAAATTAGCAAACTAAGAACGAATGGAAACTAATCCTATCCTCTGCCTTACACACTATTCACCATGTAATTGTTAAAGCATAATTCTTAATTGTAGGACAGAATCTCTCAGTATCCTGAGATATTTTAGTAGGGCCTGCTGAGATAGGACAAGGAGTTTTAAGCTAAAAGAGGGTAGATTTAGACTAGATGCAAGGAAGACCTTTTTTACAATGAGGGTGGTGAGACACCAGAACAGGTTGTCCAGAGAGGTGGTAGATATGCCATCCCTGGAAACATTAAGGGTCAGGCTGGGCAGGCCTCTGAGCAACCTGACCTAGTTGAAGACATCCCTTTTCATTGGAGGGGGGCTGGACTAGATGACCTTTAGAAGTCCCTTCCAACTGAAACTATTCTATGATTCTGTGATTTTTCAGCAACACTTAAAAACTTAAATCTCCCATAGCTAATAATCTTAATACTGTCAGGAGTGAAAATAAAAGTCAGATCATAATGTATCATATACCATTACTAAATATTTCTGGACCAAGTCTATATCCTGGACTAAATTACCACTACTTGCTCAAACTAAATTTGATTCTATCCAACCAAAGTCAATACAAGTGCTCAGGCAATAAAATTTACTGTTCTGAGTTACAGATGTGCAGACATATATTTTTTATATTAATGAAAATTTTTGGCCTAGGTGCAAATTAAGCCAAATTCAGATTAAGCAACAGAAACTCATTATACCAGACAAGTAAACTGGATTGTTCCTTTCTTTCATATCAACCAAATGTATGTCATAACAAAGCATTCTTTCCAATCTTCCTAATTCAAGGTATATTGAATACTGAAATATTTTAATAGAGATTTTAAGTTATTTAGCACTATACTGCATACAAGCTTCGTAAAAAGAATAAACCTTGCAAGAAGGCTTGCTAAGAAAGCAAGCTGAGCAGTTGTGTATTTCCTAAGAATTGTATGTACACCTCAGAAAAAACACATTCAGACCTGGAAAAGGGATTTCCTGATCACAAAAGATAAACATGAGACACAAGACAGGCCAGAGATATAATGGGGAAAAAAGTAAAATGTGACATTGTATTAACGTTCTAAAGTGTGATGTCTTGGATGCCTCTCAAAACAGAAGGCATGGACACACTGCCCCACTGAGTCTTAAGAGGGTCATGAGACAGACTGTGAAACCAACTGGCTTCACTAACTCTGACTGCCATTTTCTTTAAACTTTGGTGGACTTTACTAAACAGGACCAAGAAGGATCAGCTGAATCTTTGATCCTAGCTCCCTCTCTGCAAACCTCCACAGAGTAGATGCTTAGATTAGTAGGGTCTATCAAACCCAAGAGCTGTTCTCCTCCCCAAAACCACCCATCAACATCCAAACAAAAACTCTGTGTAGTTGAGGAGTCACAAAACACTTAACATACCCCAAAAAAACCTTTAACACAAAATCTCCTTAAACTTTGAGCAAAATAAAGAACATACTAACTATACACCATAAGAAATTGCTAAACAGATTAGAGGAGAAATCAGAATCCGAAACACCTGCTTTAACACTTGCTCAAACAAACCTAGTAAAAATCCCTTTTTGTCTTTGTTTTGTTTGTATGGTTACACAGGCAAGCAGCCTATACATTCTGCCTTGTAAACAAACAGCAAACCAGGCTGAAAGAAACTACACCTGAGTTAAACAAATAAAACCAACCAAACAAAAGACACCAGGGAAGGAAGCTCTTCCTTGCCACTGCAGTGAACAGAAACCCTACAGCACAGTAAGGAGACACGTATTTCCCTGTCTCAGACAACTACAGCAAAGAGAGGCATTAAAAAGCAATAATTAGTAACTGTAGTCAGTCTTCTAATGTTTTAATCTTTTCTTCTTTGATAATACTGTGAACTGGAGAGTTCCAAATTTAGATGCAGCCAGTCCTACAGCAGAAACAACCACCATCCTGTGCAGTTATGGAATCCAAGAAGACACAAATGGGAGCATTTAAATTTGTAACAATATTACTCTCTAACCATATAAACAACTACACACACTGAGGTAAACAAACAACTACACATCAAAAAAGATGTGACTTGAGATGACTGTACCATATGACAGTATCTACCACTTAGATGACTAGTCTTGTGAACAATTTGTGCAATACAGAAAAATTTTCAACTACAATTGAAACTCTTACAGTTTAAAACTTAATCACCATCCTGTCCACACATCCTCTCCTTTTCCAAACACAACACTCATCAAGGAGTGACATATCAAAGGTAGTGGAATCCTGGTGTGGCTTGCTTTATTCATACATCATAATGGCTCACACAAGCTATTTGAAGAGCATGGAGCCACCGGAAGCACAATGCAAGAAGGGGGAATATCAAGCCTTCTGGGGGTTTTTTTGGTTGCTGCTATTATTTTACTTAAATATTAACCTGGCTTAACATTATCTGCTTATATGGAGATTTACTGAGGTGGCTTCAGCTAAGCTCATAGGGGCATGTCCTACAAGTACTGTATTACAGGTACAAGATAACACATGGTCTGACTACATTGCAGAGCCACAGTTGCAGGAAACAACTTCAGAAATTAAGAACTATCAAGGAATTTTTAACCTGAAGGAACATTCTGACGGAGATCTAACAGCATCTGAACTTCAGTCTCCTCAGATCCACCGCAGATAAAACATAGCAGCTATGCTAGGAGCACTGGGAAAGGACTGGATAGGAAGCAGGGAAACCAAATTAGAATTACAGTCAATCAGTTCTCATTCTTATTTGGTGAATGATCAGTAAGAAAGCGCTCTATCTTTATCTCCTGTATCAGCCAGGTATTAAAGCACGAGATAAACTCTCTGCACATACTTTCCAAACCAGGCTGTAATTGAAGAGCCTCTAACGAAAGGTCTCAATGAGAAAATTTGAAAATTCAACTACACTGAAGCAGTAACATCATCCTTCATCTATAGTATCGCTGACACTTTCAAACCTTCAGCAATTTTGTGCAGTACTGTGTTCTGCTGCAAGTTCCTTTTTAGCTCAGGCAGCATTTCATACTTGTGTGTTTACAACCTCTGTTCTCTCCTTCAAGTTTCCCAAAACCAAAGGTGATTCTGAATTCTATTCTGAATTGCTTTTTGCACAATAAACATTCTATTGTCAGGTCTGTCACCATATTCTCCTGAAACAGTTTGATCAGATGGTGTAAATTATATCATTCATTGTAATGCTCCCTGAGTTTGTCTTGGTTCACCTTCCTTTTTCTTGGAATAAGCAAAATGGCTACACTATTATGAAAAATTACTCTCTTATGAAAAAGCTGTCCTCCACAAAAGGGAATAATACCTTAGAAAGTTGCAATGTTGCAGGCAAGCATGGCATCCTCCTCAAAATCAATCTTGCTTCTGCAAGTCTCTCACAGGCCATCTCGTATAGACCAACCTTCCCAACAGTACTACTAGAGTTCTTGAAGGAGACATCACAAGTTCCTTCTTTTACATCAAAGACATTCTGGTAATGTCTTTAGCACAGAACGATGTATGGCACTTATTTGCCTTTATTGCATAAGAGCTTATTAATGAATATATTATTTTGATCGAAGGTACTTCTAATTCAGCATTGGCCTCTAACAGTAGCTAAAACACAACCAAAAATGCTTAAGTACAAGAATAGTGATGCTTCTTCTCTCTGTTCTTCCAGACTGCTATATTTTCAGGCCAGGAACTTCTTGTTCCTTCTATGTATATAGTAATTCTCAACAGAGAGCTAATTGGAGAACAACAGATAGCAGTGATCTATAATTGAGATACAAAGTATTTCGTTAATACCAGAGTTATACAGATACATATAGGGGTATATGCTATCAACCATGACGACATTAAAAAAGACAACACAGAATGGAGCCATGCAAACAACTGAGTGAGCCACCTAGGGAAGGCACGCTGCAGGCCCTGTTGTTCAGGTGGATGAGGTGATAGTTGGAGGATGCCTGGGAAACAGTGATCACGAATTGAGAGTTCTCAATTTTTAGGGAAGAAAGGAGAAGGGTTGAAAGAACTGCTGCACTGGACTTCCAGAGGGTGGACTTTGGCCTGTTGAGGAGCCTAGTTGATAGATTCCCCAGGGAGCAACTCCTGGAAGACAAAGGAGCTCAGGAAGGCTGGATCCTCCTCAAGAATGAGGTCCTTAAGGCACAGGAGCAAGCCATTCACCTGTGCTGAAAGTCAGGCCAGCGGGGAAAACAACCTGCCTGCCTGAACTGAGAGCTTTGGCTGGAAGTCAGGAAGAAAAGGAGAGTTTATGATTGCTGGAAGGCGGGGCAGGCAATCCAGGAACCCTACAGGGCTGAGGTGAGGGAGAAAATAAGAAGGGCCAAAGCCCAAATAGACCTCAATCTGGCCACTGCTGTAAAAGACAACAATAAACAATGTAAGTAAATTAGTAACAAAAGAAAGGCCAGGGAGAATCTCCCACCTTTACTGGATGTGGGGGGAACCACTGTGATAGAGGAGGAAGAAAAGGATGAGGTACTTAATGCTTTTTTTACTTCAGTCTTTACTAGTAAGATCAGTTGGTCTCCTTATACCCAGGCCCCTGAGCGGAAAGATGGGGACAGGAAGCAGACTGAAGCCTCTATAATTCTAGGGGAATTGGTTAGTGACCTGCTTAGCCATTTAGATCCACCCAAGTCGTTGGGTCTGGATGGGATACACTGGAGGGTACTGAGGGAGCTGGCAGAAGTGCTCATTGTGCTGCTTCCCCTTATTTACCAGCAGTCCTGGCTGACCAGGGTGGTTCCGCTTGACTGGAAGCTGGCATACGTGACACCCATTTACAAGAGGGGCCTGAAGGAGTACCCAGGGAACTACAGGCCTGTCAGCCTGACCTCAGTGCTGGGGAAGGTGATGGAACAAATCATCTTGAGTACCATCATGCAACACACGCAGGATACTCAGGCAATCAGGCTCAGTCAGCATGGGTTTATCAAAGGCAGATCATGCTTGCCAACCTGATCTCCTTTTATGACAAAGTGACCTGCTTAGCAGATGAGGGGAAGGCTGTGGATGTTGTCTATCTGGACTTCAGTAAAGCCTTCAACACTGTTCCCCTCCAGCATCCTCCTGGAGAAACTAGCTGCTCATGGATTAGATGGGTATACTCTTCACTGGGTTAAAAACTGGCTGGACAGCAGGGCCCAGATTGTTGTGGTGAATGGAATTAAATCCAGCTGGCAGCAGATCACAAGTGATGCTCCCCAGAGCTCAGTGCTGGGGCCAGTCCTCTTTAACATCTTTATTAATGACCTGTGAAGGGACCGAGTGCACCCTCAGTAAGTTTGCAGATGACACCAAATTGTGTGGGAGTGTTGATCAGCTGGAAAGCAGGAAGGCTCTGCAGAGGGACCTGGACAGGCTGGATCAATGGCCAGAGGCCAGCTTTATGGGGCTCGACAAGGCCAAGTGCTGGGTCCTGCAGTGTGGTCACAGTAACCCCAGGCAACGCTACAGGGTTGCGGCAGAGTGGCTGGAGAGCTCCCTGGAGAAAAAGGCACTGGGGGTATTAGTGGACAGCCAGCTGAACATGAGCCGGCAGTGTGCCCAGGTGGCCAAGGCGGCCAACAGTATCCTCGCCTGTATCAGGAGTAGGGTGACTAGCAGGAGTAGGGAAACGACTTCCATTATACTCAGCTCTGGTGAGGCCACCCCTCGAGTACTGGGTCCAGTTTTGGGTCCCTCACTACAAGAAGGACGTTGAGATGCTGGAGCGTGTCCAGAGAAGGGCAACAAAGCTGGTGAAGGGTTTGGAGCACAAATCCTGTGAGGAGCTGAGGGAACTGGGGCTTTTTAGTCTTAAGAAAAGGAGGCTGAGGAGAGACCTTATCACTCTCTACAACTACCTGCAAGGAGGGTGTAGAGAGAGGTGGGGGTCTGTCTCTTCTCTCAGGTAAGAAGTGATAGGAGGAGAGGTTTCAAATTGCACCAGAGGAGATTTAGGTTAGATATCAGGAAGAATTTCTTTACTGAAAGGGTAGTCAAGTATTGGAACAGGCTGCCGAGGGAAGTGGTGAAATCACCCAGCCCTGGAGGCCAGATGTTGTAGATGTTGTGCTTGAGGACATGGTCTAGAGGTGGACTAGGCAAAGTTAGGCTGTGTCTGGACTCGATCTTAAAGGTCTCTTCCAACTAAGGTGATTCTATGAAAATACAGTATTACAGACCAACCATCATACTAATCAGTCCACACACTAATTTTGCAGTCTATCTTGGAAGTTTGGGTGCCTGACAAATATTTTAGAATTTTAAAAGAAAAAAAGACTGTGATGTCAAACATGTGCCTAAAGAGCCAAATGTTGTCAGGATGCCCTTCATGAAATTTATAAAGGTGTGACCCAACAGACCTTGATAGTCCAAACTTTTCAACTCAGGAATAAGGCAGACATAAAATGCAATGCAAATGCAAAACCAACCAGTGATCGAATCTCACACCTGTAGCTGCCTCACTACCGAAGAGGGTACCATTTAGTTTTTTGATGTCTCATATTTACTGTCAGTAAAATGGGAATAACACTTAAAAATAAAATCACCTGAAAAGTTCAGAAGCTTGATTTGAGATTCTAAACAACTTTAAAATATTTTTCCTCATACAAGTTAGCATTAAAACCAACCCCCAAACTACTCAACTTCCTAATTCTCAGCAGAATATGCTACTAATTAGGAGTGGTAGTTAAGGACATCCAGTACTGGATGCTTCAAGTCTAAACTGCCTTAAAGCATTTACAAGTGGAGCTTTTGAAGAAGACAATTTTCTTTGAAGTCCACTTGCTCATAGGTTTCACTGAAATTTTTTTAAAATAGGTAATAATTTTCTAAAAAATTTTACATGACCCTCAAGTCCAACACATTTTACATGTGATTACATGAAAGATTTAGCTAGACAGAAGGCAAAATCCTGAGAAAGATGCAAAGAGCTGAAATTAAACTCTGATGTTGTTACCTGATTTCCCAGAAGTGTTGTGTCATTTGAAATGGAACAGTCTTAAGCAAAATCTTATACAGTGAACAGGACAATATATTATACAAATTTAAAGGTACATAAAATATTTTTAAAGTGCTTTCATTTATCTTTATACAGTCTAGTAACAGAAGGATGGATAAATAACATTTTCATTTGTTATCCAGAAAAATCAAACTATGTAACGTAACACCCTGTAATATTGGAGAAATGTATTAGCTCCTAGTTCATTACAGCAATCAATAGTTCTACCAGTTATAAATATATGAAAAGCAACTACAATTTCTTTTTTAAAAAAGTGTGTGCAGTCACACACAAGGTTTTTTGAACCCTGTAAAAAGCTATAAAACATTTCTTCACTTTGCAGATTCTAAAAATCCCTAGCACCAATTTCCACTGCAAACACCATGCATCTAACTTGCAAAGTTATAGAAACAGAGGTACCTTAACAGCAATGATAAACCCCCCCCAACAACCACAACCCAAACTCACATGTAAACACAGTACATACAACTTACCTGAACATGCCCCTAAACAGCCATCAAATGTTACTAGTCAAAGAAAAATTAATATAACGCTACTAATAGTAACTTAATGAACATGGTTCAAAAGAAATATCAAAACACTGTGTTGCAGTAAAAATACACCTTACAAGCTTATATCTGAAATATAGATATAGACTATATATAGTCTATGCTGCTAACACTATATAAACAGAGGGGAAAGCAAAGAAATAAATTAATACCAGTAAATGTTTTATCTTCTCAAAACTCTATCAGTGTTTATTTCCCTTTTTTGGTCAAATTTACATTAAAACATCAATCTCTATATTATAGTATAAGACATTACTCCAGTGACAAAATCTGTATTAAGTTATATAAGGAGAAAACAAACAAGTTCTCACTTAGTTTTGATTACCCATATTACTTAGCCCTTTCACAAGATGTTCCCTCCTCCTCCCAAGTAAAAGTTTTTGCCAATGAAACCTTTGTTCTCTGCATCTCTAATGTTCAGGACAGGGGAGAGGGAACCAAATTATTATTAAGTTAAACTGTATAAGGAATTTTAAAATAAAATTGCACTTACATCATAACTATAGTCTGCATCATTTGTAACTGTCAAGTCTGCAAGGTCTCCAAGGCCCAGTACACTTAACAACACATCATCAGAACCCATAATAAATGACTTGCCTCCTCCAGGTGGAAATGTTATTGGCTCAGCTACAAAGAACAAAACAATTTCTTTAAGTCTCAATGTAATAATTCAAAGTGATGAAAAACAGCATTATGAATCACTTAAAAGCAAAGCAGAGTTTAAAACTGAAGTTGTATGTACTACATATTGCCCCAACTAAAAAAAAAAGAGCATGATGACACGCACACATGTGCAAACACACACACAAATAGTAAATACACAGTTCTTATATCATGCTTTGTCATTTGATATCAACTTACTTTACACAGGTGTTCAACACTACTGACAAGTGACTTGACTGACATTACACTGCAATATCAAACATACTTCCCAGGTCTCTAAGTGTTCAGATAAATATTTCATTCACTACACCACGCTATCTGCTTTGTATCCACTTGCAAGTATGTCTCTGGTTTATACTACTGAAATATCTTGTGTGTGTAAGTATTTTACACCTCTCAGGCTAAAGGACTCTTACAAAACATCTCAGAATGATATTGGATTCTAATTTAAAATACACTCAAATGATATTTATCTTAGCTAGCTGTGTCTTCCCCGAATTAAAATTTAACATCTCTCTTAATTATAATTTAGAATTAAAACAAAATATAAATAACCATTCAGTCTGAATTTATATCTGAATAATGAAGTCTCCAATATTCACCCATATTCTTTACACTCTTCAACAATTCTCTAGATCTCCTTCTACCCACAAACACCAATTTAGCAGTAAGGAAAAGTAATAAAGGCTTAAGCATTATGATATTTTAGAAGTGGCTTTTACTTATCAGTATTCCTTTCTCTGCAAAAACTAGGACACTTGTTAGGTAGAATACTTAATTTTTAACTACATGTGAACTTTAGCTAAGTGCAAAAATCTGCAGAGTATGTGAAATTATATTTCACATCTTTAAAAGTTAAACTTGCTTGACTTTTGGATTTCACTAATCTGAAATAGAGAATTACGGTTTCATTTTAAAACCACTTGCTTCTAAACGTCTCAGAAAAACCTTAAAATTCAGAAAATAGTGTTTTCAGATTTGAAAAACATCTATATCCTGTTTTTTGTCTTACAAAAATAGTTCCAGACAAGAGGACTAAAAATCAACACATTCCTGTTTTGAATACGCATCTTGATTATTCTGCGTTGCCACTACCTGAGGGTATCCTAGTTATGTTCCACTCCAACTGAAGAAAGTCACTAAGACCAGGTGTAAACTTGTAGATATCTGGCATGATTGCTTTGGCTATACAAAGAAGAGCCAGCCTAGCAAGGTAAAAAAAAATAACTTCAGGAATAAAAAAAAAATGTTCTAATGCTTGAGAAATACTGTACTATTTGGCTGGCCCTGGGTGGAGCCAGGAGTTGGACTCAATGATCCTTATGGGTCCCTTCCAACTCAGGAGAGTCTATGATTCTATTTAAAAAACCATAACCTTATTAGCACAGCCAACACAACCATACACGAGAGTCTAAGAATATAATCTATGTATGAATAAATGCTATTCCTATAATCGCATAAAAAGAACCAGGAGCATCCTAACTGTGCACAATTACCTCTTTGTAAAACATTCCCCAATATATACACAGGTCTTGTCTGATTAGAATACTACGATAAGTGAACAGTCCAAAGTAGCCTACCATGCCCTTATATTAATAAGCTTTAAATTACTATTAATATTTTACTAGGTACCTCAATAGGACTGTCTATTCCAAACTACTCATATAAGAAAAAAAATATATTCCTAGAAAATATCTAATTATTGTCCATGTTCCCACCTATTTCCTTTATTATTGTTTTTGGGGCTTTGGGCTTTTTTGGGAGAGGTGAGGGGTATCCAGTCATCCGTGCTTATTCCATGAGACCAGAATTTCTAAGGACTGATTTCCTAGTGAAAGTGTCTGAGTATAAAAGGAGATAGAAGTGGTACTTTGTATGAAGGAAGAAATAAAATAACAACACTCTCTGGGTGAAACTAAATTGTGAAATCCTCAAATGAACAATTAACTGCTCAGTTACTTCAGACATCAATTTTCTTTCTTTTCTGACAGAGTGTGTGGGGAAGGAAGCTACAAAAGACAGAGGGTTTTTAAAGGTCTCCTTTTACTGTCATTGTTTGGTTTGTTGTTTGTTTTTTTTTTTTCTTAAATTATTTTATTTTTGCCTTCCACAGATAGACTCCAATACTTTTATTTGGAATTTCCAAACCTGGCTTGACAAGTTCCTAGCCTCCCAAATAGAAGTATCCTTTTACAAGCCAAACCTCCCAAAGTCATTATACACCAGAGCTGC
>VZTU01031622.1:0-17114 GCA_013400835.1 Zapornia atra
CCCCTGGCCCCTGTCATCCACCTGCACTCGCGCAAGACCTCTGACACGGTCCCTCCTCACCACATCCTTCTCTCTCCGCTGGGGGATGAGGGTTTGATGGGTGGGCCACCCAGGGGATAAGGAATAGGCTGAAAGGAGCTGTAATTAACGCTCATGTTTGCTGTCCCAAAGCAGACCCGTTTTCCTAGTCCTTCTCAGACCCAAAGAGGTGGACAACAAGAGCTCGAAGTGACATTCAGCCTTCTGTTCTACGGAGCGTGGTGCTCCTCTGCTGGGGTCATAGAGCCTCATACCCTCACACTATGGGGATACAACCTGCTACTCTTTTAATTTTATTTTTTATTTCTGCATGATACACATGTCAATGATGGCACGCAGGTCAAAACTGAGAAAGGTCTGTGAAGAGAAGGAAATGAGAGCAGTGCAGCCTAATGAAGAAAGAAACCATTTCCAGGTGCTCACGTTGCTGAGGGATAGAGCATCCTAGAAAAATGAAGGAGCTTTTAAATGCTAAAAAAACAAAATACCAAGAGGTGGGGGTTTTTTTACCTCCTCAGGAAACACACTGGTGGCTATACTGTCCTATCTATGAAAATGTTATGGAAAAAGAAATGCTATCTCATACTACTGCACGCTTCTGTGATGCTGTTGGCTGTAATGAATACAGTAGCTGTCCCTGCACAGTAACAAAATCACTTCCTGCTGGATGTGATATGATGATGCTTGTGTGAGCCTGTACTCTGTTTTTAGAACTGGTTGCTAAGACGAGCTAATCTTTACAAAAACTAATAGCTATGAAAGATGTTATGCTATGTACATCCACTGTTTCAAGATAACAAGGTATTTCTGCAGACTGGTCCTTGCCTTTCTCCCTCTCGGGAAATTCTGGGGGCTTGGCTCTCTGACTCTCATACACAGCCTCTGCTGAGGTGTTTTCTGTTAAATATCTGGGCAAATTCTCTCCATCTGGGGTCAAGAGCTACACACACACATCTATTTTACCCTAATTCCATCTATAGGTTTGATAACTGATATCGGTGTTTCGATTCCATCATGATTTTCTGCGGCCTTGAACCTTATAGAATCCTCCGACAAGAATGGAATCCTCTAATCCAGCCTCATATCCTGATGTCATCCCTGACCTGGTGCCAAACTTACCAATATGCAGTGCTGGAAATGCACCCAATCGAGCCAACTCCTGGAGTGGCCGTTCCCCAAGCTAGGCTCTCTGCTGCAGAAGCCTTTACCAGCGCTGTTTGAGCTACAGACATGATGTTGTGTGTGCTGTAGGCTACCGACCTGTTCAGGGATCTGAGGGCAGGTTTGGGTTTTGTTTGTTTGATGTGGGGGGTTTTTGGGGTGTTTTGGTGGGGTATTTTAGAACTAATGACTTCTGCTGAACTGCCTGCCTTCAAATCTGATCCATTGTCCAGATTTTTTTCCTTCACATCTATGAAGGTGATTGTTTTCTCATCCTGTTTCTATTTAACTGACTGTTCCTAAGTACATTACCTTGCATTGCTGTTTATTGACCTGCTTTCAATCTTTGTAATTATTTCTATTGTTCTGATGATTTTGAATTCATATCCTGTCCCCCAGCATACTTGTATCTCCTTCCAACTTCAAGCGGTGATCTCCAAAGATGTTCTATGCCACTTTGTTTAACTCTTTGTAGCATTATAACATATTTATAAAACACAAGCAAATAAGGGAAGAATTTCATGCCCATTTGGGACTTGTGTTGCACTGACATATCTTTTCAAGTCAATGAAATCTAGCAGAACACTGCTGGCTTATTTTGTGTCAGTAGAAATAACTGTTGGAGTTAACAGTGAAGTAGGCCCAAGCTGCTTCATTTATCACTTCTCTCACCTTGTCCTTCCCATCACAAACCTCAAAATAAATCATGCCCAAGTAGATGCTCAATAAATTTGTAAGTTAAAAGCACCAAATGGACCAAATAGATGAAATTAAAGAGAACTTTTCTCTCTGAACACACAACAGACAAGCAGAAAATGGTTAGCATTGACTAACATCATGCTTTTACAGTTTCCTGTCCCTTTTCCCCATGTTTTTGGTTAAGTACCCAGATCAACCTCTCTTAAAATGTCTTTAGAAGTTGGTAACCTCCACTTTGGGGCCTGTTCTGAGTAAGTGGTAGTATCCACCACACCTGGTGACTGTGGCTGTGCACGCATTCCTCTCTCTCCTGCTTTACCTTCTAGGCTGCCTGAGGCTCTGTCCCTGCAAGATGGCCAATCTGCTCAAAGAGCATATTGTGAACACACCACAGCCATGAATGGATACAAGTTCAAATTTTGTTTAAAAAAATCTAGAAGTAACTTGGTAGCAGTAGAATTCTTCCTAGGCCAGTACTGCTTGTCCTTACTAAGCCAACATACAGCCAAAACAGAGCCTTCATAAACGCACCAGCATATGCTCAGGATAATCTGAGAGGCATGTGCTGCAGCCTCACACTCCATCTAGGTCAGATTTCATTGCCATGTGATGCAGCATTGTGCAGGGCCTTTGCAATGGACACAGGCCTTGCTGTGGCATGCTGCTCACAGCACAGGGCCTGCTGCCTCTAGACCGACTGGTCATAGCCTCCTTACTGGTCTGGGACTGACTGTTGAAAGGAATTTTGAAAGAGATTATTTGGTTTCTCTGCTTTTGCTCAGCGTAGCTTTTCATTCTGGTTTGTCACTAAGTAATGCAGACTTTTTTTTTTAAAAAATGGGTTTTTTAAAAAAAAATAATTCTAATTTTCCTACCTGGAATGAACTCATTTAGTTTTTAAATGTTCTGAGCAAAACGTTGTACTGGCTTCTTCAGGCATGTATCCAACATTGCCAGCACAGCAGCAGTACTGGAGTAGAGCTCAAGAAGCTGAATTTTGTTTTGCTGAAAAACATGGCTGGGCCAATCAAGGGAGCATTTTAAGATCTTGAACTGAATTTGTTAAATTTCTTGGAATGAAAATTATTCCACTTTTGAAAATTCCTCTGATCAACATGTTTTGTTCTAGAAGTGTCAGTCCTAAATTGACTGGGGATATTCCAGCCCCGTCTGGACGCCGACCTGTGTGACCTGTCCTAGGGAGCCTGCTCTGGCAGGGGGGTTGGACCCCATGATCTCTGGAAGGTCCCTTCCAACCCCTACAACTCTGTGATTCTGTCAAACTACTAAAAATACATTCTTAATTGAAGACACCCTATTTACAAGTATTTAGGCTAGACACACAGAAGCATTTATCAATAGCATGGTCAAACCCTGGCACAGGTTTCCTAGAGCAGTGGCCGATGCCTCGAGGCTGTCAGCAGTTCAGAGACATTTGGACAATGCCTTTAGCAACATGCTTCAACTTTCAGCCAGCCCTGAAGTGGTCAGACCTACAAGGAACCCTTGTAGGTCCCTTCCAGCTGAAATAGTTTTGCTTTGTTCTGTTCTATTCTTCAAATACAAGATGTTGCTTTCTGCACCAACAGGTGAGATGTAGCTTTTTTTGGGTGGGGAAGGGGGGGGTGTGAAGAGCAAGCTGTTTTTCAATTTTTTCTTTTCCCCATAGTGGGAACATGGTGGCCAGTTGTCCTCATGCTCTAAGGTAAAGCCATATCCAGCAGTGGGACTCAGAATGGAGAATTTCCCCATAGTTCCCAGACAATCTGAGCATTTTACATCTCATGAGGACACAGCCAGTTGTACTGCAGCTCACACTGTTTAGAGTTCCACTGACGTCACTGGGACTATTCACACCAAACAGACAATTGTAGAATCATAGAATGGCCTGGGTTGGAAGGGACCCCAAGGATCATAGAGCTCCAACCCCCCTGCCACCAACCTCAGGCCTGGAGCTACACAAGGTTGCCCAGGGCCCCATCCAACCTGGCCTTGAACACCCCCAGGGACGGGGCATCCACTACTTCTCTGGGCAGCCTGTTCCAGCCCCTCACCACTCTCTCTGTAAAGAACTTCCCCCTAATATCTCATGTAAACCTTCCTTCCTTTAGTTTTAATCCATTCCCCTTGTCCTGCCAGTGTCTACCCTTTTAACAAGCTGATTCCCCTCCTGTCTATACGCTCCCTACTACAGTGCAGGACTGTTAAAAGTGCATCACACTGGCGCAATATGACCCAAACTTCATCACTGTAGGATGTTGATTATTTCTTCTGGGGCTATAATGACTTGTGCTTTGGTATCTCTCACTATGAAGATTTACATGCTAGGCATATGTGATTTCTGAGATCACAGGACCATAGAATATCCTGAGTTGGAAGGGACCCGTAAGGATCTCTGAGTCCA
The DNA here is from genome assembly GCA_013400835.1 of Zapornia atra. Classification (NCBI taxonomy): domain Eukaryota; kingdom Metazoa; phylum Chordata; class Aves; order Gruiformes; family Rallidae; genus Zapornia; species Zapornia atra. The sequence goes on from VZTU01031622.1 coordinate 4,304, forward strand.
ACTCCTGGCTCCACAGAGGGCCAGACAAGTCAGAGATGCTACCTTGCATGCTCTAGTTATCCATATAGCTTGCCAAAAGTTGCACCCATATTTTAACCAAGAGATTAACACAGTCTTTCTTTTGACAAGTTCAGTCAATCATGGCAACTAATTGACAGTCCTCCTCAATCAGTAGAAAGATTAGCTGAGCCCCTGAGCCCCCAAGTCCTTCTTCACTTGGAGAGCAAGCATTACTGGCTTCCCACCACGTTCAGAGGATGCATTTAAATACAACTGGCTTGTTAACTGCAATGTCTGGGAACGTGCCTCAAAAGAGAGGGGCTGGAACAGAGCTTCATGCTGTATTTCGTTCTAGCCCTGCATTTACTCCTCATTTTAGCACTGCCCACTTGGCGGGGCAGGAGCCAATCTCCAGCAACTCTGTGCATGTCAAAGCTGTTATTTGTTCTAACGCTGAGCTGAATTTGATCCACTCCCCTCAAGCACAGTGCAAACCTAATTACATGACAGCTGCTGGCTTTATTACTACAAATCCAAGTGTTAAACAAGTGTGAATTTGTTATGCTTTGAACAACAAAGAGACATATTTCCATACACCTCAGTGTTCACCAACTTACAGACTTAACTCTACAAGCACAGAGATCAGAAAACCTATAGTTTTCCTGCTTTCCCTATGTTTCTCACACAAGATATTCAAATTACACTGCCAGTTTCATCTTCCAGTCAGAAACTGCATCCCCTCACGCTTGCAGAACAATCCCATGCATTTTTCTGTTTAAATACAGCACTTGGGCATGTTCATGTGACCACGGTACCCTTACTTTGCCTGAGAGCTGTTCTAGTTGTACTAAATAGCAATAAGGTTGACTAGATAATGATACTGTGCAGAATATTACAATAAATGGTCTCTCTGCACATAGAGAAACACATATGTCTAAAGGCTTTGTATTCCAGAACTCTCATCCATATAGATTACCTCACATACTCAGTACTTTTCCATTTTAAATTTGTTTTCAGTATTATTTAGTGTTTTCCTGGATACGTCCATAGATAATTAGATGGAGTATCTTGCATCAGCATGTTATTTGCACAGAATATAAAACACATCCCTGAATTTGCTGTTTTTCATCTTTTACCCATTTGCTTAGATGCTTTCCAGAGCATTTGCAGTGTTACCAGTCGACTGTGGCTTCCATGAATACTCCATTTTTCAATACATCTTAATGCTTTTTGTTTAAGTTTATAGCATACTAAATTAAACAACTCCTAGATCTGCCACGAATTTCTACATTCATGCCAGTTTGCTCTCCATTGTGTTTTCTGTGTGGTCCTGCAATAAACCAGATCAGGAAAAAGACTGGGCTGATCTTTTAACCCAGTTTGGATTATTTTGCAGCAAACCACAGCTTCTCAAGCACCAGAAGTAGAGACAGAAGGCAGTAAAGCCGTGCAAAATGTTACTCCAGAAGATGGCTTGCAATTAAATCCTAGAGAAGAAAGATGCTCTGCTGCTTTTTACTTCTCCTGGGCTCTAGGAAATTTAGAAAAAAACTTCATGAAGAAAAACCTTTGTAAACAGAAAAAAAAAGTGGACGTACAGACTAGACAGCTGTCAGATAGAGAGGAACCTGGGGGTGTTGGGTGACTGCAGGCTGAACATGAGCCAGCAGTGTGCCCAGGTGGCCAGGAAAGCCAAAGGCATCATGGCTTGAATCAAAAATAGTGTGGCCAGTAGGTCTAGGAAAGTGATTGTGCCCCTGTACTGGGCATTGGTGAGGCTGCAGCTCGAGTGCTGGGTCCAGTTCTGGGCTCCTCACCATAAGAAGGATATAGAGGTCCTTGAACGAGTCCAGAGAAGGGCAGCCAGGCTGGGGAAGGGGCTGGAGGGCAAATCCTCTGAGGAGCAGCTGAGGGAGCTGGGGGTGTTCAGCCTGGAAAAGAGGAGGCTGAGGGGAGACCTTATCACTGCCTACAACTGCCTGAAGGGAGGCTGTGGAGAGGTGGGTGATGGTCTCTTCAGCCAGGTGACAGGAGACAGGAGAAGGGGCAATGGCACAAAGCTGTGCCAGGGCAGGGTCAGAGCAGATGTGAGGGAAAAGTTCTTCACTGAAAGAGCTGTCAGGGCCTGGCACAGGCTGCCCAGGGAGGGGCTGAGTCACCTTCCCTGGATGTGTTTAACAGACGGGTAGATGAGGTGCTCAGGGATCTGGTTTAGCATAAGACAGGAACGGTTGGGCCTGATGATCTTAAAAGTCTTTTCCAACCTTGTGACTCTGTGATACTCATGAGCATTGGAATAACCTCCCCAGAGAAGTGGTTATTACATGCTTTTAACATTAGACATTTTTAAGATTTGTCTGGACAGGGTGCTGGACCACCTTGAGACCCCTTCCAACCTGGTATAGTACAATTCTGTGATTGAGTCCATCTCCTACAGCTCCAAGCAGAAGTAGATTTCTAAGGGCCAAAACGAAGGTTCTGTTGAAACTAATAGCAAAACTCTGAGACCTGTTTCCAAAACAGGATAATAATTATAATTTTTTTAAAAATCAGTGAAAGATGTTGAGATTTTTACGATTAATAAACTTAGCACTGTTATTCTAGTTAATATGACTGGTTATTTGGTCTAGCAGGATTTCGTTACAATGAATGAATGTACTGGGTAAAATCAAGTTCAGAAGTCTAAAGCACAAAAAGTGGCATTTATTGTAATAAAGTGTTTATTCACAACAATAAATGGCATGCTATGCAGCTCAATATAAAACCAGGACAAGTCACTGTGTATCTTTTGTATAGCCCTATCCACAGCAGGGTGGCTTTTCATAATTCAGTGGGTTTTGTTTAAATGTTTACTTTCTTGTGGAGAAATCACTACCTCAGCTAAGATGAAGAAACATGAAGATAGCTGTATGGTGGAACTCCACATTGCCATTAGATTATTAACAAAAAATAGCAATGGGGAAATCCTGATGGGACAAGAGCCATCAGAAGAGAGAGGAAAGGGATGTCAGAAGTCAAGAAAGAATAAGGGATGACTAAGCCAACGATGAAGATTGTAAGAAAGGAGTTTGTTTTGCCAGTAGTTACAGCAGTGGACCTTGTCTTCTTTGCCCCCTTTCTTCATCCATCACCCTTCCTCCCTGCCCTTTCTGATGCTCCTGACAGACATTCTCCACATGCTGTGGTAACGAAGGCGATCTAAGAGCCAATGTCTGTCACAGGTCTGCACAGCAGTGTTGTTCTAAGTACAAGAGTCACAGTTCACTAGTGCGAAGTCACCTCTGATCCCATCTTGCTCAGAATCTCCTCACTATTGCAGCCAGTATCCTCACCTTATTTAAGGCATTTAAAATTTAAACTGAAATGTTGAAAGGAGGCACAAATACAAGTACATAAACCACTGTGGAATGCTTACACCAGCTTTGTATATATTTTTGAAAGGAAGCTGGGAACTAGAGATTTATATTTTTGAAATGGTAACAATGTGGGCAAACTAATGCTTGCCTTCATAATGCACACATCCATTCACTAACGTGAGAAGACTCACTGATTCTGATGAAATCATTAAGCCAACAGGCCATGGTTTATAAACAGTCAGCAATGTGCTCCCCTCCCTAAGAGATAAACTTTTCAGCTAATTGAAATTGCAAGTAAAACAAAAAAATATTTTCAAATTAGCCATGGTGCTTCCAGTACAGCCCCAAAAGGGAACATACAAAGATCAGGTGTTACTAACATGTGCTTGTAACTTTCAAGAGATGTTCCTGTTCCCTTATGTGATGAGAATTGACATTTCTTAAATGCCTTCTAGGGATTTAGCTTCTTCATTCATTCCGTTTCTTCAGGTAATTAAAAATCTCAGTGTCCTTGAGTCAAAGAGCTATAAGCTGGGGTTTTTTCAGCTTCCCCTTCATCAAGTATATGCGTTCCTCTGAAACGATAATGATATCTTTCTCCACAATCATTACTAATGATGTGAGATGAAAAAAAGCAGTAGGACTGTATTTCCATAATGGTGACCAAACACCTATTTCAGTCAAGAGTATACAAGACCTACCAAAAGGGATATATTGATATCTCCACAGAAGTATAGTCCAAGTCTCCCTCTTTAACCTCAATAAGGGAATTGTGACTGAAAATAGAGAGTGACAAAATCCTGATTGCAATGAACTGCTCAAGTTGCATACAATGGTGAAATGGTTACAAAAGTCTATCTGTGAACCAATTAAAAATAATAGATGTAAAACAGACTTTTTGAAATATGCAAAATTCTTTACACTGCAAATTAGCCCAGCACTTGGACAAAGGCCAACCTAAACAGTGGTAAGATACAGGGGATTTGTATGGGATTCTTCTGTGCCTCTTTGAGAAAATGTGTATTGAAACATGTTAATATGCAATCCTTTTTGAGAAATATTGCAGTATTTTTATGTTAATAGGACATTTTAAAGTCTTAGAAGTCATGCCTATTGAGTTACACTTTAAGGCCGTGCTGCAGGAACATGCAGGCAAGTTACAGATGTATAAATCAGATTGTTTTGCTTAAAATGGGTTCCCTCTAAAATATCCTGTTAAATAGTTAAAGCATATGGGCCAGGTTATAGTTCTATACGTGTATAGGAGGGGAAAGGTGGAAAAATGAACACATCTGACTCTGCACTTCAATGTGTAGACCAATTGCCCTCGTGGTAAGGGTTGGGACACTTCAAAGTGCTTGCTGCTTTCCAAAACCAAGAGCACTTAGACATTCAAAGCCTGTAATACATTAAATATGGCTTCATGAACAAAACTCTTCCTGCTTCAACAAAACATTTTTATGCTTCTTTTACCTGTTCTAATAAGCTATGGTGATGTTTTAATAGTCCTGCAACACACGTCTGCATCATGCAGGACTGTAACTCACTGTATCCCTTCCCACTGCTGGTAACAGACTCTTACAGTTATAAAGGTAAATCAAATCCTTGAAGGGTCATTGCATGTATGTAGCTCAGCACTAAAGTAATTCCTGCATCCGTGCCTCAGAACCTCTGGAGAAAACAAGGCTTATTTACACCCTGTATGTGCATTGCCATTGGGTGTTGTGCAGGACACTGAGAAATGCCGGTGGGAAATGTCAGACGTGGCTCGTTCCATTGCTGCTAATGGGAAGGTGACACTGGGTTAGAGAGAAGGGGAGAACACGATCCCTGCTTGACTCCTCTCCCTGTAGTTTGTGATTTTCCCTGCACTTCCACTTCACAACAAGGAAATGCAAAATTCTGAGAGTGTTATTAAGGAACGTTTTTGGAAGATGAACTCTGAACAAAGAGGAGACACCTGCTACCATTCCAGACATAAATAACTGGAAGAGGACAAAGTGGATTATTCACAAGAGAACAACTAATTTAAACAACTGCATTTATAAAGCACTGTTACCCCAGGGAACCTTCTACAACATGAATGTCAGAGGAAATTGTAGAAGATCACGTATCTCAGCTCTGTGAACCTGTTGTCCTCACTGACCATGGATGTTTCGAATAAATAGGGCTTCATCCTGCTCTGTGGCAGACTTACCTAATGTTGACTGATTAGTAAAGGCCACTTTCTACATGAAGAAGTGTCCTCAATGCATGTTGCATGAGGAAAAAGACAGTCTTTTTTCACCTTTTCTCTCTTAGATCTAAACCTAAATATTAAACATTTATGCAGATGTTAAATATCGTTACAAAGGTGTATCCCGCCCATTGATTTATCTTTTTTGGTGTGGGCTGTTTCTCCAGCATGATCACAGAATGACTCACACACAGAGCTTCCCTTAAAGGACAGACTCAATGAAGCAAGTACCAAAACCCACATGCACCCAAGGTAATCAGGTTCTGAACCAAAGTTCCATTTCTTAGCAAAACATTAGGATTGTTTGCTAACAATTACCATTTTCCATTAAATTTCTTAAAAAATATCCTCTTTGTCATATTCTTGCCTTATGCTTATTTATAGAATGGTGTGATGGTTTGGCCCTGGCTAGAGACCAAATGCCCACCAAGCCGCTCGCTCACTCCCAGAGGAGAAACAGCAGAGCCACCGTGGGTTGGGATAAGGACAGTTTACTGCCAAATATCAAAGTGAACACAGAACAATAATGGCCAGTTACACAAACACCCAGTGCTAACACAGAGTTACCTTACTGACCTGATGGTTACAGGGGGCTGCCCAATGGTAAGAACCGACTGACCCGATATCCCAGCCACACTCCAACTGTTCTAGAGGCAAAAACCAGCCCCTACCCTTCCCCAACCAGCTGCTTATATGGGCAAGTGGTGTCAGGTGCTGTGGAAAACAGCTCACCTGGGCTGACTCAGCTCACCTGTGTTGGCTGATTGGGGAGGTCAACCCTGGCCTGGCCAGAATCAGGGCAAATGGCTACACAAACTCACCTTTCACCTAGTTAACAGACTGCAACATATGTGATCCTGCATTCAACCCCTCTTCTCAGCATCGGGAAATGAAGTGGCGCCTCTGCTGTATCTGTGTTTACACAGTCCTGCTGGGGCAGCCCTGCTCTCACACTTGGGTCCCACTTCCCACTCAGCCACATGGCAGTGCACGCTTGGGATCTGCTAAATGGTCCTCCTGGGAGAAGGACATACAGGAGTGCCTGGAGGCTGCTGCTGGGGACCATACGAAACGCAGCCTCCAACACCATCCCTCTGCAGCTGCGGGAACAAGCCCATATGCTGCGCCAGTTGTATGCATGTTGCTGGGTGTTGCTGACATAGTAACAACAGCAGGAACAAAACGTATCTCTTGTCCTCCAAGTTTTACAACGTAGTGCTCCTGTAGCCTACTCTACACAGGGAGACATCACAGTATGCAGATGCCTGCAGCCTGAGAATGAGGATACATGTTTGCAGAATTAGAGCCTTCAGCAAACGCAGGGCTTTTTTTTTTCTTCTTCTTTTTCCCCAAAGAAGTCTCTCCATGTAGAATGGTCTGGGTGGGAAGAAACCCCTAGAATCATAGAGCTCCACCCCCCTGCCACAGGCAGGGCCACCAACCTCAGGCCTGGAGCTACACAAGGTTGCCCAGGGCCCCATCCCACCTGGCCTTGAACACCACCAGGGACGGGGCATCCGTCCCCTCTCTGGGCAGCCTGTTCCAGCCCCTCACCACTCTCTCTGTCAAGAACTTCCCCCTAAGATCTAATCTAAACCTTCCCTCCTTTAGTTTTAATCCATCCCCCTTGTCCTGCCAGTGTCTACCCTTTTAACAAGCTGACTCCCCTCCTGTGTCTCTGCGCCCTTCAGGGACTGGCAGGCTGCAGTGAGGTCCCCCTGCAGCTTTGTTATCCAAAAGTCTTTTTTTTTTTTTTTCCCTGTGCAAAATTCTGATTGTTTCTAAATGATGTGCAGATACCATGATGCAGTTTACCTTTCAGTTTTAAATGTAAATATTTCATCACGTCTGTACAATCCGGTGTTAGGGACACATGCACCTATGTGTTGGATTGTTGCAGGAAATCAAGCTTCTTATTGCCTTGTTCCAGGAAATCAGGTTTCTTATTGCCTTATAATATGAACTCAGCTTGTTGTACAAGTAAGTACTTCACACTTTGAAATGGGTTTTCCTATGATCTCATTACTGTGTGCACTGTGCTATGTGGTCATGGAAACCTCATCAATTACTGGCTGTTCAGTTACATCCTGTGTAATGCAGGGTCACCCTATGGAGCTTATATATAATTGCAGACAAAGGGACCGTTCTCTTCCATATAAGCACAAACCCAAGTTAATTTTGAGTCAGGCTTGGCAGGATTTTCCATTTCTACTGCCCATATTTGTTAAAAAGAATGAGATAAATGAATAAAATTAATTTATAAGGGCGCTGACTTACATCCTAAAAATGTTGACTCATTACAGCACCCATTCTGGGGCTCATTTTCCACATGGAAATCTCCTTTATGCAAAGCCTTTCCTTCTAGTCCTGATTTCAGCCCCTCTCTGGTGCTGTTTGATCTCACTCAGTGGCCACTAGGTCATAGGCATAAGCTTTCCCATTGATTCCAGGGGCTGATCTGTTGGCCCCAGCATACTTCACTATGTGAAGAAAGAATAGCAAGAAATCACTAGATGGGCAGTCTGAGAAATCATTTCAATGCAGTACGTTGTGCCTGGTTGGTTGGCTACATTCTCTCTGCTTGGTACTTGTACATGTTTCCCAGGGGAACTTCTCATACATGGCATCATCAGGGGGGAAGGCAGGAGAGAACACCCTGGTTTAGGGCTACCAGTGGCAGTGAGATGGGACTGACTCAGGCTCTCCCTCCCTTGTCAATAGTATTTTAATTCCACCAACAGCTGGGAGTGCTCAGCTTTTCTGACAGCTATGCTAAGAGCATACTGTGGGAGCCACTTGAAAATAAAGGTAAGCAGCTTCACTGAACACAGGAAGAGGCTAATCAGTGAATTGTGCTATTGATTTAAATGGGAGCAGAATGAGCCCTCTTCTCCAGCTGAACTTTAAATGCTTGGTATTGAATGGTTTTGAAATGCAGAACTACTGTTCTGGAATGTATAACCCACACATCAGCTACCTTCACCTCTTCACAGGAACCTTCTATTGAGAATTAGTCCTCTGGTAACCTGTACTCTCACACTGTCTGTGCAAAACCAGAGTCAGCGACAGGGAAGAACTCTCAAGTGCTTTTAGAAAGCTGTTAGGATAAAGGCAGCTCTTGTGTGAGTTTCCTTTTGAGCCTTGCATATGTGCACAACCCACGCTGCTGCTGTATTACGCCAGTATCTCTGATGTTTTAATTTCTCAGATAACCTGAGGAATCTCTGGGCAGACAATCAGCAGCAGAGGGGTGGGGGGTGGGGGGGAAAGGTGTGTTGGAGTCCTCAGGACAGTTCATACTTATGAATTATTTATCATCTTTCTTTTATCAACAGTTTGGTATTTGGGCTGTTGAGTATTGGGAGAGAATAAAGCAGCCAACCCTGTGAAACTGTGCAGAGATTAAGACCTATTCTAGCAGCTGATCTCCTACAGCTGCTCTCATGGGAGTTGTCAGGTTCACAGAACAAGTTGTCTGACTTCTGTGGGGAGCATTGTTCCATGGGCCTCCACGGGGCTGCTGTCACCAGGTACCACCTCTGTGCGTAGCAGGTACAAACTGAACACTAAGGTTAAGTATTGATAACGTTCTGCCAAAGGGAGAACTGCTGTGTATGTACTTCAGCTGGAGTTAGTTCATCCACAGTAACACAATTTGTATGGATTCATTCTCTCTGTCAATCCAGAAAGACCAAAGCAGACCTTGTTAAACACAGCTTCCTGACTTTAACACCTGCAGTGCTGCAGCTGCAGTAGAACTCCCCATTTCCAAAGATTGTTTTCTCAACATTTTGTGAAAAAAAAAAAAAAAAGTTTTCTGAGAAGTTGCATACTGTAACTTCAGAATCAAAACTGTGCATAACACCCAGATCATAAAGACCTTTTGAGGTTTCCAAAGATCTATTTGCTTATTTTCCTACTAGACAAAACACATTTTTTTCCTTTCTCATTCCTAATTAAATTTGTGAATGAGTTTTCACCAGTTTCACACAGCAGAGACAAAACATAAGGCAACCAAAGGGGCTACTCTTTGGCATCTTTTTAAAGCTCTATCAGCTATACCAGCCAGTGTAATAAGCTTTTGTATCTTGTTTATTCTAAACATGTGAAGGTAAGGACCACCCTTAAATCATTGTGTGATTTCATTTTACACACACTTGTAATTCATACTCCTAAGTGTGATGTCCAAAAGCATCAAGGTTCTCAGGACTGCAGTCTGTCCATGTCACTGTGGTTTTGACTTTGCTCCTCCCAACAACTTTTGACCAATGTAGGAAATGTGACAGAAGTAGAAGTCACACAGATAATGAGCTTCCTAATAAAAGTAGTCACAGAATCACAAGGTTGGAAAAGACTTTTAAGATCAAGTCCAACCAATCCCATCCTAAGCTAAACCATATCCCTAAGTACCTCATCTGCCTGTCTGTTAAACACATCCAGGGAAGGTGACTCAGCCCCTCCCTGGGCAGCCTGTGCCAGGCCCTGACAACTCTTGCAGTGAAGAACTTTTCCCCAACATCTAATCTGACCCTGCCCTGGCACAGCTTTGTGCCATTGCCCCTTGTCCTGTCTCCTGTCCCCTGGCTGAAGAGACCATCACCCACCTCTCCACAGCCTCCCTTCAGGCAGTTGTAGGCAGTGATAAGGTCTCCCCTCAGCCTCCTCTTCTCCAGGCTGAACACCCCCAGCTCCCTCAGCTGCTCCTCAGAGGATTTGCCCTCCAGCCCCTTCCCCAGCCTGGTTGCCCTTCTCTGGACTCGCTCCAGGACCTCAATGTCCTTCTGATGGTGAGGGNCCACGCTGCTTCTGATACCAGCCAGGATGCCATTGGCCTTCCTGGCCGCCGGGGCACACTGCTGGCTCATGTTCAGCCTGCAGTCACCCAACACCCCCAAGTCAAGCAGAGTGTTTTTATACACAAGCGCCACAGCCGAAGGGAAAACTGCACCATGAGCCCACACGGTTCAAATGCAAGAGAAACCATATGGGGGAGACACTTGTAAGTGCTCCAGCCAAGACATAAGCTGCAACCAAAGTGCCAAGCATACATCCTGAGACAAACCGACGGGCTTTGATTCCAGCTATTGTTGGAAAAGGGCCCCTCCTGCTCAGGGCGAAACTGGTACCGATGTGCTGAACGGAGGCCAAACCACATCCCTCATGTGTAAATTCCAGCAAAAGCATGGGTTTTGGTACCATTAACAGGCTTCACATCATAATCAAAGCTAATTTTACAGTTCCTAAAACAAAGCAATGCTGATTCTCTGCATATCTAAAACATCCCAATCACGATAAAAATTGAAGTGCCCAGGAGTGAGTCTGTACCTGCCGACCCTTCAGTTAAGCCTGAACCCTGTCTCGAGAGGGAATCCTTATCACAAGTGCTTTTTTTTTTTCCTTGATGCTTCTTTTATAATTCCAGTTACTTCCTTCCCTTCTCCCTGTGCAGTCCTCCATCCCTCTCTCCCCCCTGCCACTTGGTACCGTTTTGCAACCTCGGATGAACCCCGACGTAGGCAGAGGAAACGTGCTGTGAGTAAGACTCCTGCTGGCCCACACACCTAGCAGGGATGGATTGAATCAGAGTATCTGCATAAAGCTCAAAGCTTTGCCTGAAGTGTTTTGCAAGATTCGTTAGACTCATCTGTTCTCTTCCTCCTGCACTGATCAGCAGAACCTTCCTCTTCCAGGCTTGTGGGGGGGAGTGGGGGGAGGAAGAGCTTAGGTCAGGGAAAATGAAATACTGCTTTTACTGTGATGCCAAGGATTGTTTACTAGGCAATGAAGGAAACGGTAACCAGCTAGGCTGAGCATGCTTTCAACAGGCCCTTCCGAAGGATAAAAGCAACCGACTTGTCATGACAGCAGCAAATTTTCAGGCAATTTAAAAATGGCCATAATGAGCTGCTTTCAGGTTAACATCTTCTGTATACTGGAGTATTCTGAAAGCAAATTAAAACTTTTTGCCAATCCTGGCAGTTTCTAAAGTGATGCACATACATAACCTCTGAAAAAACAGTCTGTGGGCTCACATCCACAAAGAAATGCATCAGCCAGGTGACAGCGTAGCCACCGGGCCGCTGCAGGAGCCCCAGCAGAGCATTAACTTCCTGATTAAAACACTAACTGAAATGTTGCGATAGCAAAGTAACCACAGATAAGCACAACTAAAATCCGTACAGGTACTACCAGAAGCCGTGGGACCTGGTTTTCCTTGGCACTGGAACCCTCTTGTTCTCATGAACAAAACCTTTCAATAGCAGAGTTGCATTTGGCACCTTTTGAAGAGTTTGGAGGCTGCTGAGGGGACACCACTGGTCACTGGGCATACCGGGGATCCTGCGTGGGGAGCAGAGAGGACCGTCTCTTTTAGGCACAAGTCCTAGCACAAGGTTGTGGAAATACTGATGTGCTTGCCCAGGAAACACATTAACACTTCTCAGCCAAAAAAAAGAAAAAAAAAAAAGGAATAAAAGATCCTATGGAGAGGTGAATCTACAGACTCAACCCACAGCCAACTGGCCAAAGAAAGGGTGCGTGCTCCATCAGGCAGAGTCGGACTGGGCAAAATGTGAGCAACATAGATTAAAACCAGCAGTAAATTTTTGAAATAACTAACCCAAGCTGACAACTGGACGGTGTGACAAAGAGGCAAACCGAACTGCCAGGCGTCCTGGTAGGGAGAGGCAGTCAGAGATGAGCAGGTCATGCAGAACGCCGCAGCGGATGGCCATAAGCAGATTACTATTCAGAGCACACGGGGCTGGGATAAAGCTAAACCCTCCAAGACATTTCTCTTCACAGCATTTGTTTCCAGCCCCTTTGTTTCCCGCAGACACGTCTGGGGCTCTCTGCATCCCTCTGCCTCCCCAGCCGCCCCGTGGGTCCGTTTTGTTCCCCGGGCCAGGCTTGGCCCGAGCTCCTCCTGCTCTTTGGGAGGCTGTCGGAGTGGTCGGGGGGACCGCAGCCATGGGGGTGAGGGCAGAGAAGGTGGTGGCTGCTAGGGGAGCCCCACGTAGAAGAGAGAAGCGGCGTGGTGGGGGGTCTGCGGGGCTGCGTCGGGACCATGGGCAGCGATGAACCCGAAGGGTGGTTGAGGGGGTACGGGGGTGGCGGCGTCCGGTGCCGGAGGGGGAGTGGGATGGAGTCCTCGAGGCCGGACACCGGGGAGGCGCGGGAAGAGAGGTCGATGTGCGGTCCCCTCCAGACCCCAGCCGGA
>VZTU01031624.1:2943-42318 GCA_013400835.1 Zapornia atra
CCTTAGTGGATCTATTGAGTGCCACAGAATACACTTTCTATGCCTGATTATGGCATGTTTTAGAAATTACTCTAATGGGTAGTGAGGTTACTTTGGGCATTGCTGTCAACTTACATCGCAGAGTGCATCTACCACAGGCAGCACAAGAAACACTAGGTAAAGGAAAACAGGTCGGGTGCTGCGTCAGTAATACATTGCCATGCTCACTTCTGGGGCCAGGCATGACTGAGGAATACTAAAGAGGGTATTTAGTCTTTTGGAAGACTGGAAATGTGTAATGTAGCAAATTCTGTTCAGCTTAAAATATGGAATGAACTGTGCCATGATGCATATAGTGGCATTCTGTTTTACTGATCTGCCATTAGAAAAAAAAACCCCAAATCTTCAACCATTTTCTGGTATTTCAGAAAGAGAGTATCATAGCAAAAATACTGTTTTTTCTGTTGTTGAAACTTTTATTGGAGGTAGATGGAGTAGGTGATCTGGATCCAGCTCATGGGCTAAAGGTCTAGAGAAAGATACCACCAACTTTTATCATATTTTGATTAGCTTGTAAACAGGATCGTATATTGAGCAAGACATCAAAGCAGAGATAGAGTTAGGCCTGACATTTCTAGAGCTCTTCTTTTGACATTTCAACATAAAACAATTTAGGAGCACGTCATCTTCACCTTCCCTCGGTCCTGGATATTCTGTTTATTTTTTTAGGACAACATCCAAAAGCACTTTTCACACAGCTTATGCATTCATGAGCATCACTGGTTCCCAGGCTGTTCTTCAGGAAATCAGACCCAAATGAAGGTAATGATGACCAAATACTAAAACAGCAAATACTGACCAAATAGTAAATAACTGCAGGCACTCTGTTGTGTCACTGGTTATAGGTCAACTGGTCTTGGATTAAGGCGTAACTGGCTAATCTGCCTCTTGATCCATATTGACAAAATGGCTAAGGATGTTGGTGTGGTTTGGAGAGTGCCCTGCAACACCTATTGCCAAGACATTTATCACCAGTGCACTGCTCTGCAGTCCTACATTCAGCCAACTGTCCTGCCCTCATCTGTAGTCTCCTCACCACTGTTTCTCCAGATCAGCACAGGGATCATAGAATCACGGAATGGCATGGGTTAGAAGGGACCCCAAGGATCATAGACCTCCACCCCCCCTGCCACAGGCAGGGACACCACCCTCAGGCCTGGATCTACACAAGGTTGCCCAGGGCCCCATCCAACCTGGCCTTGAACACCTCCAGGGATGGGGCATCCACCCCCTCTCTGGGCAGCCTGTTCCAGCACCTCACCACTCTCTCTGTAAAAAACTTCCCCCTAATACCTAATTTAAACCTCCCCTCCTTTAGTTTTAATCCATTCCCCCTTGTCCTGCCATTGTCTACCCTTTTAAAAAGTTGATTCCACTCCTGTTCCTCTGCTCCCTTCAGGGACTGGCAGGCTGCAATGAGGTCCCCCCACAGCCTTCTCTTCTCCAGGCTGAACAAGCCCAGCTCCCCCAGCTGGGATGGGGACTTCCCCATGCATACTGAGGACAAAGGACAGTAGAGGGAAGCAGCCGCCTCAGAACTTCCTTCTGGTTCCTGAGGTGTGCAGATGATTCCTCCTCCTCCTCCTCCTTCACCACTTTCTCCTGCCTGCTTAGGTTTAACTTTAGGAGTCTGTTCGTGGAAAGACTGCATATGGGGCTACCAGAGGAACTAATGGCTGCTCCACAATTCCTTGTCCCAAACTGATAGAGAAGCAGCATAACCCTGCCAATAAGGTACTCCTGTGGGCAACACCACTATAGTAAATTCTCACGGATTCATCCACTGTGTGATGCCTTTGAAGAAACATGGTCAGAATATTTACAGTCAGCCTTGGTATATTTATTAAGAAATGAAAAAGTCATTATTAATGGCTTGTGACTTGATTTTCTGGAAGAATTTCCACATTGTTTTCTTTGTTTTATTTTTAAAAGTAGATTAAAGCAAGTTCATGGAATGCAAGGTAAGAGGTAACTTCATCTAAACTCAGACATGCCTTCTCCTGAGAACAGAAATACTGCCAGTACTGCCTTATATATGCCACACTACTACAAACTAAATTATAACTGTTCCTGGTTAGATTGTTTGTGTCTGTGTGAACGATTGATACTCTTCTTATTCATTACATATTTAAAATCAGAAAATCACTTGAATTTTTCCAAATTACTCCAAAAACTTTTGTGTAAAAACATGTTTTATATACATATATATGATCAATTCTTACTAATTAACTGTATCTGAATTTTAAATAACAGTGGAGAAAGAATATAATGATCAGAAATACATGTAATATAGACAGTTTCTGTCCATGAGAAATTACTGATTCATTCATATTCAGCTTGGCCATTCATCTAATTTTGACAGCGAGACTTCTGTGGCATTAGGCATAGCATCCCTCACTTTGCAGTGAAAATTAAGTATCCACTCAGCACTAAATTGCTTGGCTGTTATTCGACCGTGTTCACTCTTAATGCTTTTAAAATCCATTAGCTTTCGTACATCTTACCTCAGATTGACAATGTTGTTGTACAGAATGAGCAGTTACCATTAAGTCAACTGGAAAACAAAACATAACAAAGAAAAGTTAGCTGTGAAAACCTGAGAGTTTATACGTATTGATCAGGAAATGCCTGCTACAAATGCTAAGTGTAAAACCACATAAAAATGTAGGAGCAGCAATACATTTCCTGGGCTCAAATATTGAACATTTGTTTCAGGGTGCTCTGGGTTCTGTTTTTCTGTTTTCACAGAGACTTGAAGGAAGAGACAAATGTCTGCTATAATTGATTAGGTATTAACATTAGCTGAAGATGACATGAGGGGGATAATGGTAATGTGTATGATTTATTATAGCTATATACACTGCATAATGCTATACCAGCTAAACAGTTATTACTGGCTGTACTAGCTCCCTGCATTGAAGCTGATCTCATGTTTGATATACGGGAATTTCTTCATTTCACAAAATCTCAGCTGAACAGACTAGCTTATTCCATGCAATTTAAACAAGATGTGGATGTTTTATTAGAAATTACATCATGGTAGAGAAGAAACTTGTGAATCACCCCCACAACATTAGTCTCTTTTGTTCGGGAGGTGGGCAGAGAACTTTCTCAAGTCATAAAGTACAAATGTGTTCTGACTTCAAAAAAATGAGCAACTATTCCTTCTAAGAAGCCTTTTATATTTTATAGAGTCCTAATGACAATAAAAAAATGACAACAAAACACAATTCAGAAAAATAATTCTTAAAAAAAAACAAACCCTGAAAACATTTAACTATAGATTAAAGGTATGTTCTTAAGTTATTTAGATTTTTAATAGACCTAGCTCCAAAATAAAGCCCCAGTGCTGCACGGGCTAGCCTCACAGACACTCAAACTCAGACCAGGTTCCTTGGTTTACCAAAAACTCTGTAACAAGTTCAATCAAAGGCATAATCTGACCTCTTCCAAATTTTGAAACCTTTGGGGAAGTTTGTATTTGAATCATAGTTCCATTATCTTGGTCTGATATGTAATTTTTAAGGGCTATCTTAAGAAAAATACCAGTCACATATCCCATATATAAGAAGAAACTTGATGAGATGATGTAACGAAAGATACTGCTTTTTTTGTGTTGAAAAACATATTCTACTGTTGCTGTGACACACCTTGTGGTTGCCATATTGCAATCTTGTTTCTTGACAATAATTGTTAGTAATTCGGAATCTCCTTCAGCATAAGTTGGTTGAAATTGGTTTAGAGCTCTTGGGTCAAAATTCCATCTCTTTCCACAATCCAAGTATAGAATTTTTTATACCATCCTCTGTGAAAGAATGTCCCTGAATAAAAGATGTATGGTATAGCAAGAAAGTAATAACGATTTGGGCAACAGGATTGAAGCCCTTACTTGGGGGTGTTGGTGTTGATTGAAAAGATGCAGAAGGAACAGCATGGGGTCCTGGTATAGGCTGACATCATGAAAGAGTAAATCAGGGGAGAAAGTGTATGGAATTATGGAACAGGAGAGCTCTAATGCAGATCATCAGCGTGAAGTCTGGATGGGGGCAACATGCATAAAACCCAGGTGATGTCACTGCTTTTGCTGCCAGTGGGAGAAGTCTGTCCCTACTGCTCTTGACAGTGCCTTGCTGCTGCTGCACAAACTTCTACAAAGCATGCATAGTACTAAGTTTGTTCTCATCAGTTAAATTTAGAAGTCACATATGCCTGCTTTCTCTAGGATCAGGAAAAAGGAACTTTCTGTAGTGGGTTCATGCTACACATATTAATGCTATGCATTGGAGTAGCAAGATGTTAATTCCTAATGTGGGAAAAAAATGAAAGTCCAAATGTCCTACGGAAGAAGCAGCAAGAAATCAGTGAAAAGTGTGAAGCAATTTTCCTTTTTCTTCCCCTTTGTTTACTTTATTAAAATAAGAATGAAAGCCTGTATGTATCACACACTTAGTCTTTTAAGTGGGCAGCATTGCTTTTACTACAGGACCTGGTCTTAAAAGCACACTCTCCACAAATACAGAGTTTACTGTCAAAAGGAATCAACAGCTTTTGCAACACTGCAGTATTCTACACAGTTTATCAACAATACCCTAGCTAAACAACTTCTTTGCATTAGGTAGGTTTTAAGTTTTGTTACTCTCTTTACACACACACGCACACACACAGTCTTAATTAAAACCCATAGGGTAAAAATATACAAGTTCAAACACTGCATGTAAAAACCCCAGAATGTCAGAAAAATCCTATCTGAAATTATTCTAGTGTTTCTACTGATAAAATATTACACATATTTTAGTACATAAAATATTAGTAATGTTATCAGCAAAACAAATAATCAAATTAATAATGAATTACATAGATTTTTTTTTTTTCACTTTCATTCATCACCTCTGCTCCCTACTCCTTGTTACAGTTCTCCACGTGGAAGTGAGGAATTACTGATTGAGCTGTAATGAACATAAAAAGACTGAGTGGAAGCCAGAAACCAGGTTGATAAAGCTTAATAGGAAAAGACTGCTAAGGTCCCAGAGATCAAGTTCAAATATAGCCGAGGTGGTTAACAGAAATGAGCACTTTGATAATTTGCTTTCTAGCATCTACTTTATTTTAACAATATGGTTATCAAAATTTAACATATTTTTTTCTAAATAATGAGCTCCTCCTAGGAGGGAGAAGATTCCCACAACACCAACTCTGTATCTGCTGAATAATCAAGATACAATAGTGATATACTAGGTGATGTGAGTTTGAGTAGCAAAGTTATAGAGTATTTCCTTACAGTGGAAAACAGGTAACTTACCTGTGCACCTGGATCATTTAGGAGACTTTGTTTATAGATGAAGACAAAGAAGGAAAGATAAAACACTCAAGTTAGCATAGGCTACGCTTGCCTAGTAATAAAGGTCAAAGAGATTGTGTACCTAAGCTGTGGTTCATTCTTCCCCTGCCTGAACTGGACTGTGAACTGCTGAACAGGAATGTAAATGAACGCTTGCTTTACTGTTCCTACAACCTACGTTTCTTAAGGCAAGTTTGGCATTATGCACTAATTTGTGAAAATACCCTAATTACTTCCTGTCTAGCCAAGCATGAACAGCTTCCTGTGAAGCTGCATACTAAGGAAGAGGTTTGGAAAATTCCAGAAAAAGGCCTAGCTGTAAGTATAGACAATCAAAGTTGCATCGTCTCAAACTTCAGCTTCCTCTATCCATCACAGGACATTTGCATTGATGTGAGCATACAGCTAACTGGCTCTTTCTTGCAATAACTGGAACAAGTCTCCTGCAGATAAAATCCTTGTATATACGAAGCTGCTTTCATAGCATTTTTTGTAATTGATGAGTTTTCCCAAGTCATCTTTTTTACCTTAACTTCTAGCCTTTTCACTGAGCATCTGTTAGCTAAAATGAAGCCTATAATAAACATTTATGTCCCTCTTTATGCTGATTGTTGTTTACACCTATGTGGCAAGGCTGTAGGAATATATCGAATATTTATGTAGCAAGAAATTGCACCTCCAGCCTATTAAACACTGAGTGGAGCAGCTGGGATTCTCTAAATGCATTCAGGCCAGTAACTGCATTCATTATTTATCTACCTTACTAGCTGCATTTGTGAAGATTGTTCACTGCTTCTCTTCTAACACCTGAGGACAGCTGAATGGGAGCACATTCTTTTTAACCCCTTCAACATCCCCATCCATTTTAAATTACATTCTGGTTTGCATTGTCAATGTGATGAAGTAGCAATTTGAGAAAGTCAAAAGCTTCTACATGCTTTTTATGAGAAAGATGCTATTATGGAACCTACTGGCTACTCTTAATAATTATCTACATTATAAAAGCACCTGTCAGAGACACATTTGTTAAGTAATCTCTTGTGTACTTCAGTAATTCTAACCATTGTATGAGGTAGGCCTTGTCCCAAGAAAGTAATCATCTAATTTACCACAGAAGTTAGAAACATGTCATCAGAGAGGAGAAGGAAAAAGGAAAAACTGGGAGATCTGTTAGTTACAAGAATTCATTTCAGAAAGAATTTATGAACTTATGAATCAGTTGCCTGGCAGTTGTATTGAAATGACTTAAATTAAGAATATTGTTTTTATTCCCCTGAAAACTTGTATCAAAGCAAATTATTTAAACAAGTGATTTGTGTATTTTTTTATTCCCTACATGTAAATTTTATTTTTTCAGGGCTATTCTCAGTGCTGAGTGAAAGTACTCAGCAGTGAAAAGATAAGAAGAGAGAAAAGAGTAGATTGTTTCAAGTCTGTAAGACTAGCTGTGAGATGAAGAGCAGGCTTCAAAGTCAGCTACATCTCCTTGATTCTAGTATTTTCCAGCTACATTATTGGTAACAGAAAATCTGAAATACACCTCACACTTCCTAGGGAGAAATAAGCTTGGGAAACCTGATTACAGGCTCCTATTATTGCAGCCCAAGTTGTTTTTCTATGGGATGAAGGCGATTGTGGAGGTTAAAAGGAAGGACACTAGAAATCTCTGCTAGTAAACCCATGTTGTATATATCTATAGCAAAATATAATAATCCATAGCACATTTGATATTTCACAACAGTGATTAATATACCTGTTTGTTGATTGAACAAATTGTTGTCTCCAGTTAAGTTACAAGACTTTGTTAGATGGCTCCTCTCCTCTTCAATGAACTGAAATCTTCACACACATCAGCTGCACGCATCTCCAGTCTTCACCTGGAAATCCTTCAAATGGCGTTAGGTGATCACAATGAAACGTGGAAGTGTTCAGTACAGAATGCCCACTGCACTATTTCCTAACAAAATCAATGGATTATGTCACAGATAAAATTCTCAAAATTGCAATATGCACTACATTAAAGAATTTGCTTTTATGGCTGCTTCTCATTTTAGCACTTTATGCAAGGCAGCACAAGCCAGATTATTTTTCTAGGTGGTGATACATAAATCTACTCTTTGAAAGCAGCAAGGTACAAAGGTGCATGAAGAAACACCTGTGCTTGTGCCAAATAGAAACATATTTAAGGGGTGATTTCTCCATCAGCCATTAACATAATTTAATAAGTCCAGTCTAACAGATACATATATCTGGAATTTCTGTCAGAAAGAATGAGAATGTCAGGAAGGGATGAATTGAGATACCTGCATCATTTCCATATTAAAAGAACATGTGCTCCACAGTTTCATTTACTTCTTGAGATACAATTCAGGAAGTTTCAAGCCTTTAAATAACATGTTTAAGCACATTTCCAAATGAGCTCCAGCCTGTTATCCATTTGTAAATATACTTGTTATTCTCCAGATTATGAAAAAAAAATATTACTATCATCCTACCAAAACATTTGTTTGATTTAGTGGGTTAGAAGTGATACACCATGTACCAGTGTAGCTCATCAAATATGTTTTTTGCCAATACTAATAAATACCATAGGCCTTCAACTCATCTGGCAGTGTAAGGTCTTAGGATTTGCCTGGGCTTGCCACTGCATAAAGAACAATATGCCTTGAAACAGATTCAGGATCCTGTCAGCACTGTGGCACCCCACCAGCAGTATGCTCCAGGAACAACTGCCTAAGAATCTGGAGGGATTTTAGAAAAAGACATGGTAGTCTACTGAGAAGGTGTGACCTAAGTGGTATGCATGCTGAAAAGCTCTGGCGAGGAATTTTTCAACATAGTATTGTTCTTCAGTAGACGTCTACAATTCCTCTAAATCAAACAAATTAACAGAGAAAAGTTAGTTTCATAATGTTTTCACTAGAGTAAAGCAGAGAGAGGTCACAACTATTCGAAGAGGTAATTAAAATACTTTCAGCATCTTTTTTACCACATCAAGATACAATTTCTTGTATTATAAAGTATACTGACTTCTCCTCCTCACGCTGCTTGCCTTAGATTTCAGAGCAGCCAGTTCTCAGAATGTTATCATGATGACTGCATGTTTCCATGAAACCTGAACTGCTGAAATTATTTTTCATGAGCATCACCACTTTTAGTCTCTTTTCATGGGAATTAAAAAAGTGCTTAGAGAAGAGAATGAGAATGTTACGTATTCTGCATAGGCTTGTGCACAGAGGTCTGGAAGCATATGAATTTGTACCAAGCACAGCCAAGGTTGAACTTTGCTGAAGCCTCTGAAACTAGTCTTGACAGCAACCTCAGTCAGACCAGCCCTGAAGCCATATAGACAAACCCAGATTGTCCACGTATCTTACAAATGTCTATCCATTTATCCTTAACGTCCTTAAGAAGTACAGAAATGATCTCTCTCAAATTTTAAACAGAGGAAGGTCAATACCAGAAAGAAATGTTTTTGACCATGATAATACAATGCCTGTTGCAGAGGTCTGACCTGAGAGGTACTCTATGAGACTTCTTTCTGTGAGTATTCAGAAGAAAGGATAGAAATCATATTATTATTTACATTCTTTATTCGTGTTTTGATATTGCCCAGCACTCAATTAAAATCAGGCTCCATTATACTGAGAATAATCAAAACCTTATATCAGAGGAAATTTTATGCCATATGAATGAAAAAGTCTTTAATTGTGCTTTTCAGTGCTGCATACACTGTTTTGCAATCAGTTCTACTGAGATTATTTTTATTCATAAGTGGTCAGGCCAGTAACATTTTTTCAAATAGAAGGGTTTATTATGGAAGAATAAATGTCATTCTCCTGCTTACAGAAAAGCAGCACAAAAAACCAGGTCAGGCAACGCCAGTTCTGAGAATTGTCGTTCTAACACGATTACTTTGATTATCTGTAATCAAAAAAACAGCTTCAATTATCTGTAATCAGAGCTGTTCAAAATGTTTGTAATAAAGTCTTAAGCTCTACTGGACCTGGGAACATTTTAGTACATTAGAAAAATCAGGCATGCCCTCTGTGCTGGTGACTTTGGGGACATGATGATGCAAATGATGCAGTATCTTAACTGGCATTATGCGGAGTATGCATTACCTCATTTACAAATTGTTACCTGCTACAGTCAGACAAGTCTTTCACATGCTGCCCATATGTTACTGGGCTCCCTGGTATAAAAAAGACAGGGATCTCCTGGAGAGAGTCCAGAGAAGAGCTACAAAGATGATGAAGGGCCTGGGGCATCCCTCCTATGAGGAAAGGCTGAGTGAGCTGGGATTGTTCAGCCTGGAGAAAAGAAGACTAAGTGGGGACCTAATTAATGTCTATAAATATCTTAAGTATGGGATTCAGGGGGAATTGGCCAGCCCCTTTTCAGAGCTCTGTGGGGACAGGACAAGGGGCAATGGCTGCAAGTTAGAGCATAGGAAGTTCCACACCAACATGGGGAAGAACTTTTCCCCAGGGAGGGTGAGGGAGCCCTGGGACAGGCTGCCCAGGGGGTGTGGAGTCTCCTTCTCTGGAGAGATTCCAGCCCCGTCTGGACGCCGCCCTGTGCAATATGAGCTGGGGAGCTGCTTTGGCAGGGGGGTTGGACCTGATGATCTCTTGAGGTCCCTTCCAACCCCTGTGATTCTATGATTCTATGTTTGTATGCTTCTGGACGACATCTATCTCTTAGGGCAGTTTTAAGAGGTAAAGAGGAAGATTGCAAAGGCTCAAAATGAAACATGATGGAATACGCAGTTTGTGTTGTATGACCAAGGACCTGAACACCTCCTGCCTCTTCTGTCACTGGCATAACTGCACTTAATTCCACCTTGTGTAATATTCTAGTTGGATAGTACTGGAGATGAAACATAATACCTGTGTGATGATGAAAAGCAAGAAATAGGAGGATGTTAGAACATCTCTCTTTTCATGTTTATGGTTACAATGAATTAGAGAAAACTTTCTTTGGAAAGGAAAGAGAACAGGAGGAAGAAAAAACTAAATGAAAACATTTTTCTTCTTCTCCAGGAACAAAAACCATATTCATCAAATGGTAGATCCACTATAGATTCCCGAGCTAATTATTTTTTTTCCAGCTTTCAGCATAGACTTATATGGCATAGGAACAAATGCATTAAAAACACATTGATCAGGTAGTGGTTTATGTACTTATCCTAAAAATCATCAGTTGAAAATCCATATCCTTTTTGAACTAGGAGGGATCATACGCTCCTTCCATGCTCTCAGAAAGTCAAATATTTCCAGTGTAGTTCATTCTTATTTTCATTCTTCTGATCCCCAGTTTGAGTTATCTAAAATTAGTTATGTGCAGCATGATTTCTACATCAGCCATTAAGAATGCTCATTATTTAATCTATCTCTCAAATTTTATTTAATGGAGACTTAAAGCAATGGTTGCAACTGTCACCAGGGTGCCCATTCATTACATATTTCACATGCAGAGAGAATTTTGTTTAATCACCACAATTTTTCTCTATCAATTCAATTTGCATAAGGGCTGGGCAAGTGAGCAGGATGAAAAATTGAATCCAGCTAATGTTATTGATTAGGAAGATCTGACCCCCCAATCTATGCTTCATTAATTATCCTGGCTTCCACTTTAGAAAGCAGAAATTTGAAAGTTTTCATTACATTATTTCATTGCATGAAGCATCAATATCATTTATGATGTCTATATCATTACAGACTCATTAACTGCATGCAGTCTTTAATATGACAGGTAATATGTCATCAGCTTATACATACTGATGCAGTTTGGGAACAAATACAGTCCTGGAAGTGTCTGAGTTTTAGGACTGCTAAAACTGTACAGGGAAGTCTACAATACTAATCCAAAGGAAGAAGAAAACTGATTAAGGACTCTGCTTTAGGATTTTGGTCTCTTGCAAGCCAGTTTTCAAAGTAACCCACAAATGCTACTGTTTTCAACAGCAAGACACAGGCGCTTACAGTACCAACCACTAGCTTCCAGTGGATTTTCTAGACCACTGAAATGTGCTAGACAATGTTTTATGCAATGTTTTAAATAAAAGATATTTTAGGTTTTTACTTGACATGAGAAGAAGAAAGATCAAATATGTGACTCAAGTGCATGCTCACAACTGGGAAAATTACAGGGGGAAAAAAAAACCCCAAAACACATAAGTATCTCATTTTACTTTAAATATATCTTGATTCTGCAACATATGCATTCATCATTAATTACAGGGTGTAAGGAAGATTGCTAAATGACACTGGAGGTAACATCACAGCAGGATTCCATGTAAGGTTTTATTTTCCAACTTCTCAAAATGTATTCAGAGTAAAAGCCTTCTGTTATTTTACTTATTAGATGTTTAGGATATAACTGGCTCTTAAGGATCCTTACGTCCCATTGCTGAAATGTCAAATGGTCCCCAAACACTTTCTTGTCTTTGAACACAGACTTTTCTGTCTTTCTGGTGTATGAAGACTCTGTTGCTTTCATTCACTGTCACAAGCATGATGTTACGTGGGAAGATTATATATTCATTCTTTTCAGAAAACTCTGCAGTTGTCCATGCAAAACATTACTGTGTGGAATTTTTTTTTTTTACATAAAATAAGAAAAGAGAGAGAGAAACATGTGGCAGACCAGAAAGGGATACTTAACTCAGAAACAAATGCAAACTATTGATAGCCTTTAAGGGAAATGTATGTGATTTTCCCACTGAGAAGGGACACTGGCACTTAGGCACAGATTAAGCTCCAACAATCCATGGACATGAAAAAGCAGCCTAACATCAGTTGTTCTGCTTTCCAGTGTGCTTTTTCCCACTGGATTTCACTGTTTGCTATCTATCACTGAAGAGAGCAGGACTGTTACAGAGAAAGCTCAGGAGATAAGTACCTTTACACCCTCAGGCGTCAAATATACTACCAGATAAATAGCTATGCCTAAATACTACTGAGCAACTCACCAGATTAACACAGCTAATGATTCACATTTCAGACTATGTCAAAACATATCAGGGTCTCTGCTCTTAAAATAAGGTGAGCAGGCCTTTGAGCTGCCATCCTAATTATAGCATCCACCAAACTGACATTAAGATCAATAATATTAAGGTAAGAAAATCAAGTCAGAAGCATATAGAATAGCAATAGTTCTTTTGAGCTCCTTTAAATATTTTCCAACCCTGACTAATTATATACTCATTTATCTAGCAGGGTAAATCATTGTTAAATCTTATTTCTTGTAATACGTAGAAATATGTATTACAAGAATATTACAATATGTATACATTATGTTTGGTTAATCGACTTTTCAAACTTGAGCACTGTGTGCTGATATCATGTGAAGATGTCAAGAAAAAACAAATCCATTTGCTTCCCTACTAGTGGCTGCCATTGTAAGGCAGAAATTATATTTTAAAAAAAAAAACACAACAAAAACCCCACCAAAGCTGTAGTGCTTATTTAATTTTTCTGAGACACTTTGATTCAAATAAAATGCTTCTTTTTCTTAAATCTTGGGTTAAAATGAATAATTTTTAAAATACTTGTGAAATTTCATTTTTCCTTGAGTGAGTGTCAATGAATTCTCAGATGGCCCTAGGTAAGTGCCTTGATATTCCAATGGCAACTCCCCCAGTAAGAAGCAAACTTCAGCAGCAATTAATAAAAGAAAATACAGGATTTAGGTAGGCCTATGAAAGCCCTACTGTTAGATGGCTTGAAGAGAATGAGGGTCTCCTCTACCTTGAGGGGAGAGAGGCCAACTCAGTATATTCTTGCCTGTGACACCACACCTCTAATTCCATACCCTGCAATACTCTTCAGAAGGAATTTGTGTATATCTTGTGTGTGTGAATATAGATTTTTACTGATGATATAAGCAGGAAAGATGTGAAACGTGCTGTGGAGTAAAGGTATCTCTCTGACTAGATGTGAATTCCTGTTTGGCAAACCTAAATTCAAAGAGACAGGTTGAAAAGCTCTGTGCCTGAAAGAAACAGTTCTGTCCTCAAGAGTAGGGGTATTGGCTAATGGCATCTTTTCTCCACGAAAAAACAGCACTTGGCACAGGATAAGCCCAAGAGAGAATTCATTCTCTTTCCCATTCCATTGAGGGTGGGGGTGAGAGAATAGCTTTGTGGTTGGTTCAGCTGCCTACCAGGTTAAATCACAACATCATCCCATGTCTTTTGATGATGTCCTCCTCTTTCCTTATTTCTTTATGTTCTTCTTCTGAATAACAGAGATCTATATGGCCGAGAGTTTCTTAATGCCTATGTGTGAGGGGAAAGCATCTGCAGAAGTAACTAAAGAGGCTGTACTTCAAACACAAGGTTGAGAAGTAGGAATGTAGCCCAAGGTGAGAGTTTGAATCACAGACGTAATTTAGTGTTATTGAAAAACATATCTTAACAGAGTTTCACTGTAGCCATATTGGCTCCTGGGAGAAAAATTGTGTGTTTTATCAAGTTCTGTGTGGAAACCCAATGCAAGAACATTTAATATTTACATTACAGATTTTTCTCTTATCCTTCCAGAAGAAAATTTATATTACTTTTTTTTTTTTTTTTTCACTTGGAATATTTTACTTTTAGGAAAACAACATTATAGAACAAGAAGCAATATTTCCTGGAAAATGGGAAGACATGTGTGAGCATGCATTTCTGCTTTTCACTTCAAGTCCATAAATTGCATCAGTTTAAAAATTAAACAGATACTGTTTCCTTGTAAAAAACCCCAGAAGACATTTAAAGACTGTAGTATACAAAAGTTAAACTTCAATTTAACTGTACCATATAGGCAGTCCTGATGCTCTTCTCTTTAGAGAAGAAGAATATGGGAATTCAGCAGTTCCTGGTTATGTACCCACTATACTGGGTTTCTCTCTTCCTACCTGATAGGTAAATACAGCTTCTTTTTCCACTCCCTGACAGACAGTTACCTACATCTCACCATCTACAGACAGAACAGGAGATAACCAATTCTCCACAGGAGACATGGCTGGGAATTCAGATGAAGAGTCTGGATGGAGAGGGGTTTGCTGGGGCTGTTGCTGCAGACTTGCTATGCTGGCAGAGCTCTGGAGGAATAAGAGGAGCAGCCAGGGGTATTATATCCCGCACCAACAGATATATGTGGGGTCTCACACACAGGAAAAGCAGCCCGTAATGTAACTTGAAAGAGAGGTGAATTTGAGCAAAGCCAGTTGCTCACTAACATCCTCAACTACTTCAGAAACACCAGATTAACACATTTTATAAATTAGAGGGGGAAATGTTTTACGCACATCCGTTGAACTCAGTGTATGGTAAGGTTTGCTCACAGCCTTGAGCCTCAGGAGAAGTCAGAGTTCTTTAAGAGCCGAGAGAACATCTTTGTTTTCTTTATGTTCCTCTGCCAAGAGTCAACAAAAGCTCAGCTAAAAGGAACGAGCCAAAATGTCATTCTCTGTGTGACTAAGAGAGGTGAGGAGATTTGCACTTTGAATAGTAATAAGCTGCAGACTCCATTCCTAATTGAGGGCTTCATTCCCTCCCAAGATAGTTTTTTTGCTTATTAAGCACCAAAGGATCCTGCACCTTTGCATTAGGGTGTTTCAAATGATAGAAATCAGTCAAATAAAGGTATATAAGATGTATATATATATTTTCTCCCAAAGAGCTTTTAAAGTCATCCAAATATTTCCTGTTTAGTCTGTCTCCTGATGAATCTGAGACCATGTTAGTCCCTGCGCATTATCAGTGTTGTTGATTAAAGCAACATGATTATTGATAACAAGATACAACATCAGCAAGATTTGCAAATTTCAAAATTCCAGTTAGACAAGCTTCCTAACCAAGTTAATTAGATTCACCGGGCCAAATTTGTATCGGATATCTTCAATATAGCATCTCTCAGGTGGCATTTGCTCAGATGTGAAATAGCAGTGTCAAATTTTGATTTGGTCTGCAACAGATTAGTTCCAGGTTCGTTCAGCCCCTGAACTCTATCCCAGTCTACCCTGCTAGATGATGATGGAAAAGGTCATGCCAGGTATAACTGTTTTTCCTCTGATGAATGGATATCTGGGATATGCTTTGGCTCACAGTTTAACCAAGACCAACATTCTGCTTTTGCACAGCAGTAGCTGTAATAAATTAAATTCATGCTATATACAGTCCCACTCAAAAGTTTAGAGAAGGGATTTTACCTCTCCTATAAAATCCAACAATGATTAAAATCAGTGATTATAAAGAATGACATTACTCTTAAAGAGGCAATCAGGAGAAATGATATGTCAGATCCCTTAGGTATATCTTTAATTCATAAATTCTATATTAGGCTTCTCTGTGCAAAATATCTACTCAAGGCACCTTTTTGTCCTGGTCTTGAAATGTATCTGTAAAATCAATTACCCCATCACCCCATGGGAGCTAGCTGCAAACCTCTCATTCATTGACCTTAATATACTGTAGGGATCTGATAAAACAACTAAGGATTGACCTGTCAGGAGGGAATTG
This sequence comes from Zapornia atra, assembly GCA_013400835.1. Taxonomy (NCBI): domain Eukaryota; kingdom Metazoa; phylum Chordata; class Aves; order Gruiformes; family Rallidae; genus Zapornia; species Zapornia atra. Next base: position 18,831 of record VZTU01031624.1, read on the forward strand.
TCCGATAAAGTCATCTTCCTCCTGCCATGTCAATAGAAAGGTTAGTCTGCTTTGATACTTCCACAAACTGAACTGTACAGTCTCAGTTTGCATCTTCTGTGGTGTAGCCTTCTGAGGTAGGATGCAGTTTGACATCGAAACATATAAATTTACATGTCTGGATGCAAGTTTTTCCACATGCTGTGGCCCCCTTGGGTTACATTATTGTCAGTGGATGCCTACGTAGTATACCTAGTATAGCCTAAACAGTGATGGGATTGCCCTGAAGACAGTCAATAAATTACTGACTGTATCATTCTCACTGATGGACATACACTTCATTGCATTTGTTAGTTTGTTCAGTGCTTCTGTGTCCAATGTGAATACAAACAAGCAAACAACCTAAATACCCAATCCTTCTGTAAGTGCATAAGAGGAACCACCATTATGTGTCTGCAAGAACTGGGAGAGGGAAATAATAGGCAAAATAAAATAAGAAGGAAAAAAATAAAAAAGGAATGAAATCACCCTTGTACAGCCCGTGCTACTACCTGATTTTCATGTGTGAACATAAAGCTGCATAAAGCAAAGCTGCCACTGATCCTTCTGTACATTTATGTAAAAACTGGGTTCATGATAGCCTTTAGCTCCATGTATTTTACATCCTTTTCCATCCACGTAATACAGCTACTTACAGCTGCACTGATTGGATGTTTTAGCATTCAAATACTTAAAACTGACTTCCTTACTATTTTAGGAGTTTCTTCAAAAGGTTAGAAACAGCCACAGAACTGGGTTTCTCCAGACAGGTTTAAAAACGTATTTTCACAAATCCTTCCCTGTCTCTTTTGTGGCTGTTACTTCTTAGGTTATAGGACTGGTTCTACCAGGGTTTTTATGACAAAGTTCAAATGGGTGGAAACCAGAGCTGAACTCCAGTTGCTGCCATTGATTTAGTTTCTGTTTCAATCCATTTTTGAGGGAGAAGAGTACATCAGAATACAGTTACGGTTGCATTCCAGCTGCATTGAATACAGCAGAAAATGGAACTGGAAAAGTTCTCTAAGAGTTTGTAATTTTCAGGCGCATAGTTTCAGCATTTCAATCCTTTTTAGACACCCTAATGAGAGCCCAAAGGGGTACACTATTGGGAGCTCAAAATAAAAGAAAGCATTTGCTAAGTAACAAGCAAGCCTTTCTTACAGTTGGGTGCAGTGAAATGCCATTGGAATGACTTCATCCATTAATTTGTAGGTTTTGTTTCCTTCCTAAAGAGGGACTGATCCATGTGAAAATTTCTAAAAGGGTTTTAGACTTGCCTCCAAATTTTATGCTTATATTAACTCTCTTCATATTTGACTATGCAGTTTGTGGCTGTGACTGACTATGGTCACACAATGACAAGAGTGCATTAATATTACTGCAGGATAAGGACCAGTTAAAGGCATCACCAACGTGAATCATCTCAAGAATCACTATATTTAAATATGTTTTTATTTAGAGTGAAGACATTTATAGATAAGTTTGCACCTAATTTGTTTGCCTTAGGACAGATTTTCTTGGACAGTCAAATTAACCATTGCACCTGAAAATACATAAATCTGAGAATGCAAGCTGCTGAGATGGAAGTTCCTGTACAGGACCCTTACTTATTAAGTTGTAAAACGTTGAGTAGTCCCCTTGGGTTTTGTCATAAATGACTGTCAGCACAAAGTCAGGAACCCACACATTCCTAGCGTTCACTAAACAAAACTCTTTCCGAGCTGTATGGGGAACTGTGCACAAGAATCTCTCTAATTAAGAGCACTAATGGCCTTGTACTCATATCTAACTTTAGCTTTCCTGTAACAGGACAAAATAAATTAATTTTTTCCATACTTGGACATAAAATATTTCCCTAACAAATAAACTAAATCAATAGAGCCTAATTTTGCATATGTATACTGTATACAAAACCAATCCTTCCCATCACTGGCTCTATGCCAAGTAAACCCAGTCAGGACTGGGCACAGGACTATGAGCCATCTGTTCTTAGTTATAGATCTCTTCCCATTTTGACCTATTGCCTGGGGCTGCTAGATCATAGAATCATCATAGAGTCATAGAATGGCATGGGTTGGAAGGGACCCCAAGGATCATAGAGCTCCAACCCCCCTGCCACAGGCAGGGTCACCAACCTCAGGCCTGGATCTACACAAGGTTGCCCAGGTCAATGTAGATCCTACACTGTGAATAACTGCTAACTCTCCAGGTGTGAGCACACATCCCAAACCGCATTTCAGGTCATAGTGCTGTTACCGTGAGAGCAGACACTCTCACATCTGCTGGACTTCCTTCACAACCCCACAGTGAGGGAGGGAAGAGACTTTTAAACACTTATGTCTTTTAAATCTTAAAGTTGAATACGGTTCTCTGGAGATACAGGTTTCATTCAGAAACAAAATTAGTGTTACAGTGAAAAAAAATCTAGTCCCTCATATGGAGACTGGCAGAGCCAGGGTAGAGTTTGGCATGATTCATGTGCTGGTACTATGTGCTTTAACAGTGTGGAGGCTCATTGCACTGACCCAGGACATCAGAACTAAAACTGCATCTACTCAAGGCTGCCAGAAACATTTAGACATTCCTGGACAGAATCAGTGGGATGTAAATGCCATATGAGATACTAAATCAGATCACACCTCCTGATCTTCAGAATAAAACTCTGTCAGATGTACTTCTGATGTAAACTTTTGTTCTTTTTTATTTCATGGAAGGGAAATGCCACTTTCCACAGTACAGGGAAGCTACTTTGGGCTTGTGGTAGTTATTGTTATCACTATGCCTTGCAAAGAAAGTCACTCTGGACTATCCTCATTAGACTTCAGAGCCTCACAGATACTCATGGTTTCTCTGTGGTGTCAGGATGGTCCCTGACACAGCACCGTACCTGGGGACAAAAAAAAAACCAAAACAACAACAAGCACCCAAAAAACCCCCTTTATCCACTCCACAGTCATAAAAGCTGTCTAGTAGCATTATCAGAGACTATAGCTGTCATGTTGGGATCCATGTCACATGTGAAACCCTAATGAGAGATTGGCTAGCTATTTTCTTTTTGCCCATGATGACCTGCTGTTTGATATTTTCATAGAGTATTTATTATTTTCCTTAATCTGAAATAAAAATCATCCAGTTGAACCCATCTGTATTTACTGTTTTGTGATAGAGTAAGTTATAATCCTCTATGAGAAAACCAACAGTCAATAGAGATGCAAAAAGACAGGTTTAATATGGTGCTGTCAAAAGGAAGTGATATTTGGTAATTGTGCAAGTCAAGACTGTACAAATGCTCTAGAAGGAACTATGCAAATAAAATCTGGTAAATATGTTTTCACCTCTGTGTCATTTATTTTTTCCTCATTCAATAGATTATGAATTACCTAAATTTATTTATATGAAACAAGGTCTCCTACAATTTCTGTAGATTATTTTTACCTATTATTGTTATATAGATTTAATTTATGACTGCCTTCTGAGTATTTGAAACAAGCACAAATGCACTTTGCATCGGGTAAACTGTGCAAGTGTCTCTGGATTACATGGAAACAAGCTCCCTGGTTTAGTAGTTCTATTCTAGTGTATGCAATATGTGTTATTTAAATGAATTTGAATACTAGTGACTTTTCAGAACATACAAACACACCAAGATGTGTATGAGTTTCAAAAAACATTTGGTCTATTTTAGAGTATCAATATATTTCAATATATTTTTTCCAGTAATGCTGATGACTTATATCATGAGTTGCCACTGAAATTAAATATACTCTATTTTCCTGACTGCATGTGTGAGAGTCTGTGGGTTGTCTTTATGTCCTAATCAAATTGCAGCTTGAAAGATCATACATCCCTTAATTTTCCACTGTTGTTACACCGTATTTTTTCTACCATTCCAGTTCTTACTTGTTAAAGACCTTCACTGTTGAGAAAAATGATTTCTGAAGTGCTTTGAAATGTTTCACAAACAGATAGAAACACAATGTGTTATTACTAAACCTGAGAGAATGTCTTCCTTGCCAGATGATGCCTAAAAATACTCAGTCAAAAAAACCCACAATAAGCAGTTAATTTTAAAATCAGTTATTTCCAAATCAGCTTTTAGGTTAACATACAATAAAATAAAATAACCCTCAATTTTATATGTCAGCTAGCGTTTTGCTAAGAGTTTCTTCACACTGACAAAACTCACAGCAGACAGACCAAGGACTGTTGGGTAATATCTGAAGCAAAACAAGTGTATCAGTGAATGAAATGGTGAAACAGCAGCTAACATTTACTAAATTCTGCAACCATCTGTATCTCATTTAAAGCATATCAAACTGTTGCCTAGGAATTTGACAACAGTAAATTAGAACAGGTTCCCAGATAATAGGACGCCTATTTTGTAAATTAGACATCAAAGACTTCTCTGCTTGAAAAATAAATAAATCCCATTCTTTTCAAATCACTTTGCAGTATTCCTAGCTTTGTAAGGATCATTTCTCAGACTGTGCCTCACTATTACCCCAGTTGTACATCCTAATCAGCTTTGCATTATTTAATGGGTTAATATTTACTCTCTTTTATTTCAAAACACAAAGGAAGAAGTGATAGTGGGGTGGCTCACAGGCAGCTAGACGTAAAACATAACACGTAATTTTGAAAATAGAAATACAGTGTGTATGTAAAATACATACAGCGTGTATGTAAAATACATTTGGACACCACTGTGTTGCATATCCTTTGTCTTTTAAATGTAATTCTTGAGAATGACCCAGCATTTTTCCTCCTTAGGAGTGCATCTAGGATTAGTGTAACATGATTCACAAAGGGTGCCCAGGGGAAAAAATCCCTCTGATACCAACTGTAGCATTGTTGCAGGAAGTCTGCCACGCTGGACTCATCCTCTTCCAGGCAACTTACCTTCTTGTAATATCCCAAAAGGGCTGTTACATTACATGCCAATTGAATGTATAAGTTATATAGACTGCCTATCTATCCATCAGGGCTACAAGGCAGGAGACCCAGGGCCCTGAAGCAGTCCAGCTTCAGGGCTGTTCACTGGAATGGTTTGCTTAAGAGCAGACATAGGAATTGTTCTGGTTCTGCTTATGGGGGTCAAAACCACAACTCCCATCTGAAAGGGGAAAACAACAAAGGTACTGGGAAACATTGGTATGAACAAAACTGGTTTTGATTGGTTTTGTTAGAATATGAATCAGCTCACAAAGACCTTATTTCTTTAAAAATAAAGGGAAAAACATTACCCATTAAAATATCACATGTGAAAAGGGCTCTAAGCCTCTAATAGAGTGTTAGAGAATTAATCTGAAGAGCTCTAAAACCAGCCCCTGAGTGTAATATCTTATTTATATATTGATTTAAACCTTCTCTCATGAGGTCTAAAGTTAGGGTATTTTGTGGCAAAATACTGTTGTCCATAAATTGTCCTATAGGTTTGATAAGCTCTGGTCAAGTCAAGTCACACATTGCATGTGTCCACTGTAACCACTGTGTGCTACTTAAATGCTGTGCAGATGGATACTATTCCCTGTCTGAAGGACGCATCACTGACTGTATCTTTCCCTGATCTTACACTACAAGAAGCCTGGAGTAGGAGGGTTTGCAGGACTTCACAGCACAGCTCTTTTTTTTTTTCTCAACAAGCCTTAAGTCAGTCTACCATTATGATAAAGTGCACCTTTTCCTTGGGGAATGGAGCAGAAAATAAAAGTGCAGAAGGAGAACAAGAAAACTTATCCTTACTCTGAGTAGTTCCTGTGACCTAAAATTTAGCCTTGGTTTAGAGGTTCAACACACAGGGTTGTGCTGCTGGCTGTCTCTCTGTGTATGTAAACACATAGGTATGAACCAAACTGTTCTGCTTGGCTGGGTTCCTTCATCTTCATCACACAGATGGGTATGCTTTGCTGTGGTCATTTCTGTGTTTACACACATCCCGACCTGTTACTCATATTCTGGCCAGCTGCAGGGTTCACCTGGGTGACTGACTTACAAGCTGTTAAAACCAGAAGAATGACTAAGGGTGAAGTACCAAAGAAACAGCTCTGATCACAGTTGGACCAAGTGGCTGCTGCTGCTGCCAACCTTCATGTGCCGAGGGACTGTCAAGAACTCAGTGAGGATGATTTAGCAAGATAGAAGAGAGCCATTTAAAGAAAAACATTGCAGAAGCTGACTACATAGAGCTCAAGCTTGGAGGCAGCTGGCCTTACTGCAATGATTACAGATTGCAGATTATGAATGCACATTTTCCACTGGTGGTGGACTGATCTAAGACCATACGACAGTTATTTTATGCTCTCAGTGTCCCTTTTGAAGCATGGTGCTGCAAGGCCTTGGTATACATGTGTTACAGGCTCCACACTCACAGTTTTCTTTCATCTGGAAAAGCTCATGCATTTTTTTCTGTAACTAACCACGGTAACTTATATGCTGCCCAACATGGAAGATCTCACCCTCCTATGAAGGAAAACTTAGCACAAGTACTCTGTACTTTGAAGAGAAAGGAAGCACTCCTCTATAAACAATCAAAGGACTACATAGGTATATGATGCAGGGGTGTTTGGATACACAGATCTGATGTATTTTACAAAAATGACCTGCCTGTTTTCAGAGGAGACAGAAGTAACTGTAATCTTGGGGTTCTATTACACTTCTTCAAACTGAAAAATAATTCAAAATTTTGTGTCTGAGCTCTGAACCATCACCTTTCTCAACAGCAAAAGTTCTTGCAAAAGCCAGCAGAGCAACAAAGCCCAGTACTTGTGGCTTTGTGAAGAGAAGATAAACTTTCTGCTTGGCTGATGGTGCTGGCCTCCCTTGCACTTGTTCACATACAAACCTTTGAATATTCATTTCAGAGGTGAAGGATCACATTAAGATCCAAAGACTCGGCTTTATCTCTCATAGTTTTTCAACCTAGGACTGATACTGGAGCCTATCAACTCCAATCACACAGAGACAACATTTTGATCAGACAGTATCTCATATCTATAAGATATTTCAGCAACACACCAGAACCATTTCAGATTACTTGGGCTCCAGAAGCTCCAGAAGTTCATATTGAGAAGATTACCTACAGTGTGAAATTATTCAAGAGAAAATAAAAGAGCTCTTATTCTGACTATATGTTACAAAGCTATCTCTAGTGCTAATCTTTTGCAGCAGATTATGTTCTACTTTATGGGCTAGTATGATAGGAAGCCCAACCCCCTTTCATGCAGGTGGTGAAATGAAGTCATGAATACAAAAGAGACTTTGTAAAGCAGTGAGCAGAAGAGGGAGACAAAAAAAGATACTTCTTTCAACAGCACAATAACATCTTTCACTTCAGGATCTCAAAGCACTTAAGAGAAACTGTAATTAAGCTTCCCATCTCCCCATGTAGTATAAAAGATTTTTAATGCCTTTTAAAAAGAGGAGAGAGAAAACAGGTGAGTGCGAATAAACTGGTGTTTGCTCGTTTAATGAATAATGAGTAGGAAAAAAATGGCACAGTTTAATAATTGTTATTATTTTAATTGTTCATAAAGAGCAATCTTTCTCCTTCTCACCCTAATTATCAGGTATACACACACCACAGTATGAAAAGCTGTAGAGGCTGGGGTCACCCATAGCATGGCAGGTTAATTCCATCAATGTTTCCTTCCCCACATCCTCCAGCGTCTTATAGAAGGTCTTAAGTTCTCTTTTCATTCACTGTTGTCTCCTGATTTAGTGCTTCAATTTACCTTCCCTGACATACTTTCACTCTCTGAAGTGTGTGTTGATTACTTTTCTGTTATGATTGTGTGAACCAATCTCAGCAGAGAGGAGAAAAGAAAAAGAGAAAGACGTGTTGTATCAATTGAAGAGTAAGGAATTTAATGTGAGATACACTTCATGCCAGACCAAATGTAATCAGTGAACTAGATGATTAAAGGAATTTGAGAAATAACAACACTTCATATGGTTATGAAATTACTTGAAATTAAAGCATGAACCGAAATGATTTTGTTGTCTTAAAGAATAGTTTGTCCTTTTCTCTCCTCTATTATCTCAATAGCGTACGATGAAATCTGCTCAGCGGGGAACATTTTCACACCAGAATGCAGTATTTTTAGTCGACTGACTGGCTCTTTACCAGGGCAGAGGGCTAGCTGTGTTTCAAACTGGAAGAGACATCTGCAGCCAAAAGATGAGTCTATCCATTTATACTGGGGAAGACAGAAATGACGACGACTAGCTTTGTGCTCCATGAGTTCAATGACTCTCATCAGGGGTCAGGAAGTATTACCTCCTACCAAGCAGTGCATATAGAAGTTCAGCTGAACATTATCCTACAGTCTTTCAAGAACAGTTCTTCGATACCCTTTATTTTTATGCCTCTGTTCCTAAACCATCCTAAGACCTATTTGACTGGCTCTGCGGTTTTGTGTTCGTGTGTGCGTGTGTGTGTGTGTTTTCAAGACCCGAGGATAGGAACTGTACCTGTTCTATGAGTTTGTACAACTGGGCATGTCAGGGAAGACAGCAGGCCTGCTAGCAGCCTAGCTTTCTTCTCCCAAGATTTAGGCCCTGGCAATATCCTTCTGTTCCCATGAGACAGAAAAAGTTACTCATGCTGAGAGGACCCTAATAATCACATTCTCAAAACACAGCGGCCTTGAAGACAGGGGTACAGGCTGCCCTAACCCAAGAAGCAGCTATGGGAGTAACGGAACATGTTAGGAACCAGCCATAACAAGATGGTCAAAACAGCTAGTGTGCAGATACTTTTAGGCATCAGAAGTAAACTAAAGATATTTAGCTAGAAGATATGTTTATCAGAACTTGTTATAATCACTAACCAATCAGTGTGGTATGAACAGTGTGTGTAACCAATTAGCAGTTTTTTAGCTTGCCACAGTTGCAGTAACAAATGTATAGAATCTGTGTGATTTCACCCAATAAATGGCTTCACCTAAAATACATATCGAATTGCGTGTTGCTCATTGCTGTTCGCCACATGGGCACACTGGGAACTCCATGCAGTTCTCTTGCTCCTATAGTGGAAACAAACATTATTTTGAAATGGTAAGAACAGCAGCAGCAGCATAAGACTATCTTCATTTACTCCAACACCTTAATATTTCCTCAGAAACATGATTCATCTGTAACTGTTGTATGCTGGCCTTTATCTTTGACAGTCTTATCCCTCACCAATAATAGAGGGTTCTCAATACCTTAAAAAGAAAAACCTATCCTGGGCACGTCATTCTACTTGGCAATACGTAACAACTGTCTCTTATGTGAAAATCTAAAAGGTGCCAGCATGTTCTATGTTCTACAGCTGCCTCAATCCATCTTCAGAAAACACACTATTTTGAGACAACGTGTATTAAATGCTTTGGTTGTTTTGTTTTTTGGTTTTTTTGATGGGTGGTTGGTTTGTTTTGTTTTTTTTTTTTATTCTTATTGGTGTCAATACATTTTATTGTTGCTGACTGTGCAAAATGAGGTTGTTCGGATACCACCAGTGGCATTGGATCAGTGGCAGCAATCACTGTGACACAGTAGGGCTGGACTTCTGTTGCAGTGAAGGGAGCCAGGAGCTAGTCTACCTTCGATTTCAGACAACTTCCATAAGGTTCACGTAACACTGCTGACACATGCCAAGAGCTTTTGATCACTTTTTTCACTTGTTCCCTTTTGTAGATGGGTTAGCCAAGACTCAGTCTGAAGACCTGGTCCTCCAAGAATCTGTCAAGGGGAACTGCTGCGTGAAGATACATTTAGAAGGTGTTGGAGAAGAAGGACATATAGGCCCTCAAATTCTGCAGAGTTCTGTGGTCAGTACATGACAGTTATGAGATTTATCTCAAAGATTGAATATCATTTACGTAAAAATAAGCTTTCTTTAGTATTTTGCATGTTCTATTAGTGCTTTTGTGGCACAACCATTAGCATGGCGTACAACTGCATTAAGTAATTTTATTTTTGACTTATGACATAAAATAGAGGGACTGGCAATGATCACTGAAAGACTGAGTGCCTTAACCAACTTTACAACTTAGCCTCTGCATATCACATCTCAGTGCATCTGAGCACACAGACTCACTGGTTACAGTTTCCTCTGTATTGAAGTCAATGTCAATACTTCCCCACACTTACCTGAAATGGCTGAGAGATGAACACCAGCATTTACTCACTGAGCAAAAGAAAAGGAGCAGCTTTGTGAATGCCCATTTCTCCTCAGAAAATGCATCCTTCCAAATCGAATGACTAAATTCAGAGCTGTCTAGCCCTCTCACTGAGGTCATCGTAAACCATGAGTCACCAGTGAAGTCTGTAGAGCTATAGCAGAACCAGAATGTTTCCTTAGTCCTTCCTTCTATTATAATTTTGACAGCTTTTACAGTGCTGTGTGAAACTACTGAGTTCAATAAATTTGCTTGCCATTTCCATTCATGTAACGGAGAACCCATCTTACCTTTGGGGTGAAGTGTTAAAAGATAACTAAAATAACGTATCACCCCAGCTAACAAAGATATCCCTGTGGGTAGGAAAGATAAAGTTGATATACTGCAAATTTATTTTGTCTCCATCTCTTTTTTTTTTGGGGGGGAGGGTGGTGTGGCAGTGGGTGGGTAGAATTGACTCCTCTATTTGTAACCCAGTCATATCCTCAACACCATAGCAATTTCTTTGCATATATAGACAAAAAAGAATATGTCAGTGATAGAGAAATGCTGATTTGCATGAAGAATGACAACCTTATCAAGCTTTCAAAAGTCCTATCTGATCCATTCAAGCCCAGTCTCTGCATTTGAAGTAGCATCCAGGCCTGAAACTGCCAAATCCCTTACTACAGTAAAAATACGTGAAGAAGAAAATTAAATACACTTGCTCACTAAATTTAGCTAAGTCTAAACGCAACTGGGATGTGGATGAAGGACAGAAGTGTGGGAATGGGAGCGACTCTATCGCCTCCCATCAAGAATGCGATTAACAGAGGGTTGCAGCACAGAACCTAAAAACCCACAGATGGATTTAAGTTGCCTCTAGTGTGAAACAACCTGAAAAAAATCCTTTCCCTCTGGATTGTACACTATTTTTTGTGTTCTTTAAATAGATTTATCTTCAGGCTGTACATAATTACATATAAAAACAACAAAAAAAGATGATGCTGAAAGCTCAAGGTTATTTTATTTAGTGGGAGAGTTGGACAGCAGCAGACAGCTTTACACCTTTCTGTCCCTCAGCTTCCTTCAAGGTGCAAGTACTGGAGACACACGCATATTCTGTGTCTGCTATATTCATAAATAACCTGGATGCATGAGATCCTTGATCTGACAGAGGTCAATAAACAATCTTATTTTGGTTAAAGCTGAATTTGGAAGATTATGTATAGAGTGCTGTAAAAAGTACACGTACATGTGTGTTTTGTAACATACAGATAATGTACTGACCAGGATGTTCACAAATGAGCTGCTGTCTTCTCCCCCAGTTTGCTGTTAGCAGCAGTGAACACAGGACTGCTCAAGTTCTAGGTCAGACAATCCATCTGCAGACACATTCACTTCACATAAAATATCAAAGCTGTGTTATTTAGTACTCACTAAAAATGTGAACAAGGCAAAATCACAGGACGTAGAAATCTCACTTACATTTTTCAAGATACATTATTTACTTAAGTGACTTTTTTTAAAGGTCACCCTGCCTGGTACATAAAAAGGTTGTTATTTTAGGAAGCAGTATCTCTCTAGGTCCATATTCTGCTGAATTATTTTTGCCTTCTAATAGCACGTTAAGTGTCTGGAAGAACAAGTATTCTTTTAAAACTAAGTTAAACAAGTAGTAGTAAGTTTACCTCTCTGGTAAAGTACAAGCCTGAATCAGTATTAACAGAAGTGCAGGTGACTAATTTAATTGTATAAAGCTAATGAAACAGCTAATAGAGAACAAAAAACAAAAGCAAAGAGATAAAGCAACTCTATGCTCTGTCTCAATTACTTTACAAACAGTCACACAGAAGAGGTAGTTTAAATTGTTTAATTAAACAAATACACACATGGAACATATATATACACACATCTGTGCATGTGTAAAAAGAAATGTCTCAACATAAAATCACAGCATCATAGAATGTATTGGGTTGGAAGGGACCTTTAAAAATCATCTAGTCCAAACCACTGCAGTAAGCAGGGACATCTTCACTATATCAGGTTGCTCAGAGCTCCATCAAGCCCAACCTTAAATATCTCCAGGGATGAGGCCTCCACTACTTCCCTGGGCAACCCCTTCCAGAAATCTACCACCCTCACATTGAAGAACTTTTTTCTAATATCCAACCTAATTCTACCCTTTTCTGGTTTAAAACCATTACCCCTCGTCCTATTGCTACATGCCCTAGTGAACAATTCATCCCCAGCACAAGTACGTGTGCACATCTGTGTATTTATAAGGAGCAAAAAAGCAAGAGAAAGGGAAGGAGACTTGCAATGCTGTGTTGCTGTCCCTTGGTATATGAAACCCTAACTGTCCAGCAGTGAGTCATAAACCCAGTACTGACAGAGCAGATACTCCCACTGGCCAGGCAGGCTCCTGTGTCTGTCTGCCCTGCCTTTTTTGCCAGGTACAGTTCTGAAGATCTGTTGCTTGCTGGGCTGCTGCAAACACAGACTGAACCACCCACTAGAGTTTCATTCTGGTGTCATAACCCTGACTTCTTGTTGAGCATTGCAGATCATACAAATCAGAAAAGGGGGAAAAAAGATGAAACTGGGACGCAGGAAAAGCTACTGATTTTCCATGTTTCAGGTTTGTTTCCCACATGGGTATGAATATTTCAAATGAGTGAGAAAGGGGCCTTTGTAGTATATCAAAAGAAATTCGGTATGTGCAGTTATCGATGCAGAAGGCCTGTCATCTCTTCTGGGGAGTTATCCATAATGTTATTTGTAGATATAGTTCAATCAATAAATACATGGATGGTTACAGTCTTGTTAGTCGTGTTATACTGCTTCACAGTCTTTTCCAGAAAGTCCTTCTACTTTTACAGGCCATGATATATTGGTCTGTCACCTTTTCCAGTCCGCATTGCAGTGATCTTGCCTCTTCCCTTCATCTTTCCTCTTCCACCCCCCCTCCCTCCCCAAGCTATTTCCATTTGGCTTTCATGGAAGTCATTCATTGTATCAGCAGCTTCCCTCTAATCAGAGTACTGCTCCCTTCTGAACTGGCTGGGCAAATGACTGAGGGTCCATTAAGTGAATTATTTCAAGCTCTTGCCCCTTTCACAAATCACAAATCTGCCCCTAAAGCAACACAGCGAGTAATAAATTTGAAGTGCTTCTCAGTACAGGCAGGAAAGCAGACTGCACTTTACAACTAGCAATTAGCCTTAGGGCTTCAGGTATTTTTCTTTTCTCACCACAAATGAAGTTATCTTTTTTTTTTTTTTAAATGAAAATATAGGCCATGTCCATAATTCAGTGCCTGACACTGTAGCTTCTCTAAACCCCGGTTTGTAGCACCTTAACCTATGTTGTTACACTGTCTATTGACTCAGTAATGGAGAATTCCAGGAAATTATGACCCATCAAGACCAAATATCGGATAGATTGAGTGCCACCTCCACAAACCTGTTATCTCCTTCTACCCACTGAGTTTTACAAAGTTTTGGGTAATGCAGGGGAGCATAGGCAAGGATGTACAATGTGCCTTCTGAGAACTAAATTACCTTGTAATCTTAATGAATAATAGGAGTTCTGTGTAATGGCTATGCAACATGGTGATGGCAGTCATAACAACACCTAGAAGTGTGTGAAAGAAAATTCTTAGCTGTATCACGTCATACAGTAAAGCAGTCTGGTCTCAAGCAGTAGGATGCAGGAAAAAAATCACAGACCAGCTTCTTGCCTATTCAGTATAGCATCTGTCGGCAAAATTTAGATCACTTCTTTCTCAGCATCCTAATTTGTAACTTCTTTTTTTCCATTCTCTCCCTTTTTACCAGAATTTATTAATTTCTAATTTTTATTATCCAGTTCACCAACCTTCTATCAGCCTTCTCTCTTCCCCTTGCCCAACATTATTTTTTCCTCTGTTTTTCTCTCCTGGGACGATGCAGGTGGGAAGAATACTTTTATCTCTTTTTCAGCTACATCTTGTAGCACTTTGTTCTTCTCTGTTTCTTTTTCCAGCTCAATTCATATGCTTTGTGATACAGCTTTTATCAGCCTCACATGCACTGCTTCTATTGCTTGCTCCTGATCATCTGTTTATATGTCATCAAGTACAACATGTGCTCTTGGCAGAACATCTGCAATTACTAGATAGCTTCTCATCTGAAAATGCAGGGTATTACCACCACTGATGTAACTGAACTGAGCTATGGCTATAGACTGTGATTAGGTCTTTTCCCTGTGACAGAGACTAGAAGGCAAACAGGAAACGTGGTCCTGTACAGCTTTCTGAAAGGACAAGTGAGGGCTTCCTACCAAGGCTCAGCCAAGTGCAGACCAGGTATTATATGCTACAGCCTTTTAATTTATTTTTTGGATAATAAGAGAAGTTGTCTGTATAAATGAAACAGAGAGGAGTTTGTTTTAGCATCATGGCTAGTATTTTTTGTGCAAGAAAGGTGAATAGAAAAATGACTGTTAATTTAGGGGTCATTCTTCCCAGTTGTCGGTGATATTCTTCAAGAAATGTGGTTGGTTTGAGTCTGGCTGAGATAGGGATACTTTTGCCCATAGCAGCCCTCACAGTTCTATTCTGTGTATTGGTACCCAGCCAGGTGCTGGTAACTCACCGGGTGTTTGGCTACTGCTGAGCAGTGCTCCACAGCATCATCTGTCTCTCCATCATTCCCCCACTCTCACCAGTATCACAGAATCACAGAACATTAGGAGTTGGAAGGGACCTCGAAAGATCATCTGGTCTAACCCCCCTGCCAGGGCAGGATCACCTAGACTAAATCATACAGGAACACATCCAGGCAGGTTTAGAATGTCTCCAGAGGAGATTCCACAACCTGTCTGGGCAGCCTGTCCCAGTGCTCCATCAGCCTCACAGGGAAAAAGTTTCTCCTTACATCCACATGGAACTTCCTATGCTCCAGTTGGCACCCATTGCCCCTTGTCCTATCACTGGCCATCGCTGAGAAGAGCCTGGCTCCATCCTCCTGACTCTCACCCTTTATGCAAATGGTGGCCTGAGAGTGGGCAAGATCTTGGGAGGGAGGGGACAGTCAGGACAGCTGACCCAAACTGACCAAAGGGATTATCCCATAGCATGGGATACCCATACCATACCATTATCCCATACCATAACATTTACTGCTCAGCAGTAAAAGTTAAGAGAAAGGAGTGTAGAGGGGGGATTCATTATTATGATGTTTGCCTTCCACTGCAACATTTGTTTTTGCTTTATTAAACTGCCTTTATCTTGACCCACGAGCCCCTTTCCATCTTACTTTCTTCTTCCCCAGTCTACTGAGGAGATGACTGATGGAGTGGCTCGGTGGGCACCACAAGTTCTCAACCTCAAATCTTTTTTTTGTTAAAGGAATATACAAATGCTTCTCTCTACTCGCACTGGAAGTCAGTAGATGAGACTATTTACTGGCAGACTGTAATCTTACTGTTTCCCTTTAATACTGAGTGACATTCAGGAATTACTAAATACCTCTTAGCTGAGAGCTGTAGATACCACATTGTTTTAAACACAATACAGGTAGAAATAGATAGCAGCTATGCAAAGACCAATCCAGAAGTGCTGAGCAGGTTTCACTGATAATGTTGTCCCATTAAAAGAAGTTTAACAGGTCACCTTTGGTACAGCTGAAAGAGATGAGCAGAAGTGTTAGGAGGTTTGAATTGTTGTTGACCGCTAACAGAGGTGAACTTAAGATAGTGCTGCCAGTAGGAGTTCCAGTACATGCAAGAATATCTCCTACTTAATTGTAGATACATGTATATACCTCAAATGAATGAATTATGTATTTACCAACTTGTGTGTCTATGCACAATGATAAAGTCCTTGCATTTGTTTGGCAGTGAAGTCCATATACATCTTTTATTTTTATCTCTCTGAAAATTTGCTTTAAGAACTTGAAAGAAGCATAAGGCAGTGGTAACTCTGGGGAAACTTTCAGGAAAAACACTGTGTTATTTTTCATTAGCTGTCACTTAAAATATTGCTGAACCAACTTCCCAATCCTTTGCCATACCAGGGGTTCATTTAAATTGGGGAAATTCTTAATGAATACCTGCTGCACCTGTCACAACAAGCTTTTGTTTCATCCTAGATTACATCCCTCAAAAATACCAGAAAAGGCTGAGGTATTAGAGAGCCTTTACCTGCATGACAGAGGAATTGTGCTGGAAAGAGGCAATGGAAGAGGAAAGAGGCAATGGAAGGCTCACAAGAGTTGCACTGAAGGGGTGATTCACTTTGGTTTTGGATTGTATTTTGCCTCTGAGTCTAGCAGTGGCATCAAGGCACACAAGTGTTTGTTTGGCAAGGTTACATTTTTATGGTATGTTGATCCACAGGACAGCTGATCTGCAGCAGACTTTTCTACATTGTCAATTTTTGATTTAGCCTGATCCAACCCACAGGTCTGCAGAAAGTTTTCTTTCACTGCTATCTGGATGGAAGTTCTCCCTTTCTGATGCTTTCAGCCCTCAGAGAGCTCCCAGGTGGCTTTAAAGCTTTTACATCTCCCTGTCATTAATTGTAATTGATTAGCTTTCTTCTTCTGACACATTCCTGATCAGCTCCAGCACATCTTTCTTTCTCTCATGCAAAGACTTTTTTTCCCCTTATCTCTGTTAGAAATCACAAGTGGCAGGTGTGGGAGTAGAGTTTCCTCAATGAACTTTCAAGCTTTTCTATTACTACCTAAAGCTCCTGGCCTTTTAGAAACCTTACTTTCTACACTTGTCTTGCCATTTCCTTTTTTCACCAGTCTGCTCCTTACGACCCCAAAATGGTTCTATTATTTAAACCAGAATTGATAAATACACTTCTAGTGTTTATCACCACTTCCTCACAGTCCTCTTTTCATTAGCTACTTTTGCTTTCTGTAGCTATGATGTTTGTGAGTGTGCACTGTTTCAGGGCAATGGTTGGATGGTTGGTAATGCTGCAGTCACTGAAGGTGTCATCAAAAAGTTAGCCTTGTAGTTTACACTTTGTTGTTAAGAGGACATTTCTGTGTCCTCTGTACCACTGAAAATCCCAGTTCCTAAATATCATAATGAATAAAGGATCTGGCTCCTTCTCAAATTGGAGTAATTACTTTTTGCCTACTTGAAATTGCTCATTTGACTTCCCAGTGGATAAAGCAAATCTCCATTCCTGGTTCTGAACAGCGGGTCTAACAATCAACCTATATAAAATAGCTACTCACTTAGAACACTACTGAAAATCTGGAACATTTTATTGCTGCTTTATTTGCCTCAGTAATTGCTAATTTCAGACCCAGCAGAGACCATAATTCATAGGGAAATGAACTGCTGCTCATAGCCCGCACGCTATAAACCAGTTACGTTGCAATTGTCTCCCCTCTGCTGCTTCTATTCAGCAGAAAGTCCCAGTGGGGCTGCCCACAAAAGAAGTGTTCCTCATATGCAGAAGGGAGACAGTCAGTCCTTTTGTTAGGCAGCAGAGTAGAAATGACACTAGTATCATTTCTCAAGATGAGAAGTTCTAGACAGCTGTCAATAAGAAAAATAATAGCACTGTTGATGATCTAGCTGCCCATGTTAGCAATATGCTCAAATAATGAATGCCAATTATTACCAGCATTTGAGTTAAAAATGACAAAATCTCAAAGGATATTTCCTTGTTCTCTGCTTCTTTTAATTTTAAATGCCATTCAAGGGAGGCAGAAAGGGCTTTGTTAGAGGAGAAAAAGTTTAAAGCCTACAAAGCAGCGACAAAGAGCTGTGGTCCTATGATTACTGTTTGCAAGCTCAAAACTTCTGTGGCAGACACTGTACTCAAAGACAGTTTTACCTTATGACACTTCAGGGCTGCAAGTCTGCTTAGATCCCCAGCACATTCATGCGTAGGACATTCACTGTGAGAGCTCTCATTGGGTGTGCTTTGCTCTGCCTTTTATCATTCATACGCACCTACTTATTAACCACCTTTTATAAGTTATAAATGGGGAGGTTCAATTGGGTATTATGAAAAATTTCACCAAAAGAGTGGTGAGGCTTTGGTACAGGCTGTCCAGGGAGGTGGTGGAATCACCATCCCTGCATCTGCTAAAAAAATTGGGTAGATATGGTGCTTTAAGAGATGGTTTAGAGGTTATGGTGGGGCAGCAGTGATGGTTGGACCTTATGATCTTGAAGATCTTTTCCAACCTTGATGATTCAATGATTTTATGATTCTATCATAATAACAGATCCTAGATTCTTAAGCCCAGAAACCCACGTGAGCAGTGTGAATTTGAGGAAGCCAGGCACCAGGCAGCCTGCAAGCCCAGTACTTACCTCCTTGCTCTTACCAAGACAGGCTGCTAGTAGGCAAAAAGTATAGCATTATATTCAGGCAACACTAATACCCACACAAACATATTTATGGAGGATTTTGCTCATAATGAGTACTAAAACCAACTAAGCTTAGCTACAAGAAAATTATGGCTGTGTCAAGAGGTAAAGGACAGCAAAAGAAGGTATTATCCACAAACTAAAGACTGTCATATTAGGAAAGCCCCTCACTCCAAGTCCTTCACTTGAGAGCATTTCTGATTCATGCCAGATCCTTGCTCTCTAAACTGTAATGGAAATTAAGATCTTAATTTGTAATGCCACTCTGCATATGCTTTCTCTCATCTGGTGTATTTGTTAATAAACCGATTTCCTCAGTCTTGTCCCTTTTGAAAGAAAGGAGGAAAGAAGAAAGAAATATCCTTTGTTCTTCCCTAAGGATCTTTATCTTTGTTAACACGACCTTACATTGTCCCCCTGAATAACATAAAATTTGTTTTGTTGTGCCCTGCAGGGCTTCTGTGTCCCCAGAATCCTAGGGCAATGGCAGTGCCGAGCTGGCACACTGTAGCAGAAATGTCATCTTTTAATTATGTGGTTCTGAGGGGAATCTATTATCTACTGCTGAGATGCTGAAATCAGACGATTTATCTCCAAGGCAGCTCTGTCTACAATCTAGAATATATATCTCTTGTCACTGCAGGAAACAGAATGAAAGGATGTTTTTATTTCTGGTGCCTTATGTTTATAAATTTATTCTTTTAAGTTTTGCAAGATTTCTGGGGGTAGAGTGTTGAGGGGCAGGACAGAGAAGAGTCAAGTTCTGATGCTTCTCCAGGTTCTCTTGATCCCCTAGTAGATTGACTAAGGTCAGAAGGGTTCTAACTGCCCTTTAGTCATACGCATCCTCGCGATGCCAACAGTAACTAGCTTAGGTATTAATCATTTCTCTGAGGTCTCCAGGCTGAGAGCACTGTAAAAGTGAACAGCATCAACTAATTGGCCAGGCAACCCGTTTACGTTAATTAACATAAATACTAACCTCTGCTTGACATTTCAGGCTCGATGCCTGTAACAGTTTGAAAGCATCTTTATTTCTCGCACACCAGGTATTTTCATGTAAATGTACACTAAAATACTTACCAGCTTATTCACAATACTTCTGAATTATTTCTGTTTCCTCCCTAAGGTAACGAAGCAAATGGAAGAGTTTAGTACATGTTCTTTTCTTTTTTTGTTTTTATCTGCAAAATTCATTACACAAGCCACTCCCCGAAGCAGGTTCAGAGCTGCCAACAATTCGTATCTATTAACAAACAGGCACGTTCCAAGTGCTTTTAAAACAATCCCACTCAGGTATATTTCAAATCAGTGTGTGTCTTCTGTATCTTTTAAAAGTTTACAAATACGTTACAGGGAAGGACAAGAGGAAAAGATATATATGAATATCTGGTCAAAACTGTAATTCTTGTATTGCCCTCTAGTGCATGCATGACAACATGGCACCTTTTTTTTTAAAACATGCTATAAATTACTGAAACAAAACCTTTAATGTCATTTGATGGTTTGCTGCACTTAATTTTGACAGACACATTATAGGCAGTTTGTTTGAAATAGATGACTAAATTCTTGCCTTCCCCAACCCCTTCTGGCAAATCTGAGAAACTTCAGTTTGCTTTGTGTTGCTGGCAGACCATCTTTTCAAAACAAAATAATTCAGAACAATCCAGACCCAAAACCATCAGTCTTTTAAAAACACCTGAATACACCATGCATAAATTAGGGGATGTCTAAATCCTTTACTATATGAGGGCAATGAAAAGTCTTTAGGAGTATGTTGTTAATCTGCATCCACTTTTAAAATCCATCTGCCTCCTCCATGCAGAAGGACCAGCATACAGAAGAATGCAGGGACATCCAGAATAGTTAAAGTGGGCATAGAATTTACATACCAGGAGGAAAGCTGTTGTAAAACACCATAGAGATAAACTTTTGTAAGTCTATAGATTCAAGCAAAGCCCTTGCTACTTAAATGCTTAGCTGTAAGAAAGAAACCCTGTTTCTGGCCAATCATTTGTGACTTAGGTACATACTCACTACATTTAGTAGAAGTAAATTAAGTAACAATTTCCTCTGATATCACAACAAACAAATCACCTGGTTACAGAGGACTGTTTAGAAATGTATTTGTGCCTTTGTACCTGCAAAATGTGCTACAGTTACATCTTGTAGATGTAAGTATATTAGTACCATAGTAGAGACAGTGTTTTTACATTTGAGAAATGTGATGTTCTTATATCACTAATTCTTCTCCACATAGTCCTTATAAAATAGTATTTATGGAAGTTTTTATGTTCTGATCCACAAGATACCATTAAGAAATTTGTCAGCCCTCCACAAAGAACATGGAGTGAAATTACAGCAGCTCCCCTTGTCAGGGCTTTACAGCTTTTGCTGTCAAAGCCAAAGCCGCACAATAAACAATACAAGACCTGTCATCATTTTTGAGAGGCGGAATTGCAGCTTACACTCTCGGATAAGCGAGACAGCCATGTGCTTGAACAGTTACATTATTCTCCCATGCAGCTCCAGAATGTGCATGAGCACATACAGGAGATAGAGTTGTATAAGTAAGTACATACAAGAACACTTGTAGGACACCAAGAGTCTGGATAGACTCAATATTTCAATAGCAGAGGGAAAGAAACAGGATGCTATGAAGATACACGGCTGCAATGCCATTGTGTAGGTGGAAAAGCATCTGCCATACTGGTAGCGTTTGTCAAAGCACAGGGGCTGAAGCAGCCCCTCAAGTAAATCTATGCCTGGCTTGTGTATGCACTTTTGCCACTACCAAAGGAAAGGAGAAAATGAAACACCATCTTAGTAATCCCAAACTATATTCTCTTAGTACTGTGTGACATGGTGCAATATTGACACTCTTAATTCTCTATTTGTGCAATAGGCTTTATTAAAGACAACTTCTGGACAAGTTTTGACAAGTAATTTTGTTCATACATTTCTATGTAATCCAGTGATCCAGATTGCCCCCGGGTTTACCTCATTCTTTTGTATGAAGTTGTCCCTGGAGCAGTAACAGTTTCTACCTCACCAGTTTGATCTGTCAAGTTTCTGACACGCTTGTTTGCGATGCTTTGAAAGCCTTTTCTGGACCCCATACCCCAGTAATTCCAAAATAATAATGGAATGAGAAGCATAGTAACAGTTCATAATAATCATAGGAATTATTTTTACCCTAATACTTGAAAATATGCTGGCACACAGCTGTCAGTGGGTCATGGAAAATAATAGAGGTTTTGATAATTTTCCCTGTTTACAGCTCTGGAACAAGCCTAGCAAGAACCCAGAATGAAGAAAAAGAATGTGTTGGGATTGTCCTGCTTGCCAGGCACAGCCCTTGAAACATTGCTACCTAGCCTTTGGTTTTCATTTCACAAATCTCATTGCAAATCACCAAAAAGGCACAAAATTGTTACCAAGCCACCATGGGAGAGGCAAAGTCTTTTCTTTTTTTTTTATATAAAAACCCAAATGACTGGCCTGTGAACAATCTCCTTTGAGATAGTTTCTATTTGGCCTCAGGGAAGCAGATAAATAACTTCTTGTTTTAAAATCTCACGTACTTTGTGCTGGCAATCTGATGCTCACAAGAATAGATTCTAATCACACTAGATTGCCACCAGACATGAGCCCAACATTTCTTGGTGTCATTCTTAAGCCTGCATCTCTGCATTCTTAAGATATGCTGCCATAGAAAACTTGGCATAGTCATAAAGCTGCCTTTGTGTGAAGAGGATGCTTCGTTATCCCATTTATGTGGTTTCACCTCCTGTTCCTGTGTAACATACCAGTAGCAGAAGAGATGCTGCTGATTCAAGGTCTAGCTACTGTTCTCATTATACTGTGCAGCAATTTTTCCTCTCTGTTTGAAAGGCCAGTACCTTGCACCATCACTGGGGAAAATCCAGTCTTGCTCTTCTTTTTTTCTGGATAGTTACAGAACTTCCTTCTTCCAAATTCAGATCATTCACACCTTGTAGCTCTACTAAGCATAGAGAGCTTATATCATTGAAGTGGAAACTCAGCACAGATAGGAAAACTGATGAAAAGTTCTCTAAGAAGCTGATTAAAATACAAAATGTCATAGTTCAATAATCTGAAATCGATAAATTTCGTCTTCAGAACATCCTGAATGTTCTGAGGCTTTATGTGACTGATTATGAATGCATTCACAATTAAGGTCTCGCAGAACAGATTTTGGTTATTCTTTTTTGTATACCTTTGTATATTTTTCTCTTCTTTTTGTCTAGTACTATTGGGTTTTTGTCTACTACTCTTAAAGGTATCTTTTCCACGCATCCCAAGCTGGGGCAAATAGTTGAAATTATTTCGATTTTTTTTTTCCCTATGAATCAAAAAGCCAGCAATAATAAATAGAAATTTTTGTGTCTAATTCAAGCACTTAACTTTAATTCCCATCTAAATTAAGACTTCTGGCCACCCCATCTAGAAAAGACAAGCACTTTCTGGCAGTAACCCAGACCTTCCCTATGCTTGAGTGTTTTTAAGGGGAGCACATCAAGTTCTTGTTCCTGCTTCTTAATTTCTTTCCCTATTAATGTTTTCTTTTCCTGTTTAATATCAGCCTGGGATATTCAGATACGCAAACTTAATCTGTGAGAAGTTTGGAGGCCATAACTTCATGATCTGTCATGCTTTTTCCTGAATTCTTTAGACTTCATTTTTCTTCCCATGAAAGTATTATATTGGCAAAATAATGATGATATTGAAAATAATAATAAATGATTTTTTGGAATTCTGTTTCCCTCTGAAACATCAGTTTTGCTCCATCAGTTTTCCCACCAATGCATTTTTTTTCCCCCAAAATAAACTCTTGGCAAACTCTGATTTTGCTAATGTGCCTCTCTTCAGTGTCAAAATGTACTTTTCTATAGCACATTCTGGGAAAGTAGCTA